>JABASH010005933.1:0-11300 GCA_019776445.1 Tomocerus maximus
CAACTGGATATCGTTGAGCTTGATTTTCATTTTTAAACCCAAATCTTTATAAATCCTTGCTATTTTTGGGCTGACGTAAGGTCTCGCTGTATTAAGCGCTATGTCAGATATATTTCCAAGACGTAGATAAAATATTCCATAGCTTTTGTTGTCGGTTCTCAGTAGATAGACGGAAATGGGTCCTAAAACAGCATATTAAAACAGCAACAGAGTATTTATTTTCATTTATTAACAGATTTATAATAACTTTAAAATGACAACGGACAATCTCAAATGACCTGCATCCAAATTTTATTTTGTCTGTTTGATTCTTCAAACTCGAACATTGTCGATATATTTTTCATTTTAGTTATTGAAATAAATTTACGGAAATACTAACGCAAACCAAATCAGCTTTTCTCTCACTCGCTCGCCACTCGCACTCGTTAGCTTCACTCGACTCTCTCTCTCCTAAGGTTAAGCAACGTAGCCTATTGAAGGTAGTGGTTGGGTGACTTTCCACTATTTTTTATGGTTTTTGAATACATTTGTGTTTCTACGATAATTGTTTCTACCTTTCCCTACAACGCAACTTTTTTACATCCATTTCAATGGTTCATTTTAGTTAATATTTTATCAAATGTGAAAAGATTTTATTACAAAATTAGCATCAATATTGGAGGCCAATTCAATAGTAGATGGATTTACTCAACCGATAAAATGAGTTTCCTGAATTTTGTTGAGGATTGAACTTTTCGTCATAATTTAGGTTATTAATTCCACCTTTAAAATCATTTTCAGTGTTTGCTTTTGTCACAACACAAAAACTTCCTAAATATAAATAAGAATGTTACTATAATTTCTTTCATTGCTAAACCAATTATTCTTAAATTTTAATTTAACAATTCATGCAAGATCAACTCTTGTTTTGAAATATTTTCTGACAAGATAATATTTAGGATTGGTCTTTCTGTATATCTACACGGGAATGGTAACAAAATACGAATGTGTAGATGCTTGTAAATAATTCCGTTGCTTCAGTAGGGAATCTAGGGACGTATAACATAACAAACCGGTTTTTTTGAGTATGTAAATTATTGAGAAGGGACCATTCACTAAAAATAGCTGGACCCTTATTTACTGTTATATGGATATCAAATTTGGATAATTGAATTCTATTCAAAATTCAATAAGTTTAATTACTTGCTACTGTAATAGAAGTAGCTGTTTCAAAGCCATCGGAAAAATATCTGCGACCTGTAATGTGTATTAAATATAACAATTTAAACTGGAAAATAGCGATACATTTAATATTAGTCAATATTAGGCTTGTAAATTGTAAATTACCGTAGGACTGTGAATGTGAATCCATTTCATGTTCAGAAATTGAATTGCAGGAGTCTTTATACAGTGGCAGTGGCTATATAGAAAAGATTATTTGTATATTATGTACATTATTATACTCCCTAAAAGCAGGGTTGCATTTTGTCCGGACGAAATTAGTTTTGCCCTGGATAAAACCAATTTTGTCCAATTTAGTCCATGGACAAAATTAATTTACTTCCAGGACAAAAATGGACAAAATAAATTTCATCCAGGATTAAACTACTTTTGACTTTCATCCACCGCAACCCTGCCTAAAAGTGTACAAATTTGACAACCTACAACTAACGTAACCAATGACTTCACTCATCTACTCAAAATATTTATACAATGATTTTATGATCACGATAAACATTTTATGTATTATATCACTTCGGTCCACATGCGCATTTGAGGGTTGGTTCGCCAAAGATGTTTAGTGGAAAAGTTAACCAATAGGCAATTGATAGCAACCTGTGTGACATCTTTAGTAGTACATTTGGAACGTAAGTTATTCTCAGATTTGCATCATGAGACCCACAAAATGCTGAACTTTGCAGACCTTCACATCCGTCCACAAAAAACGTCATATTCAAACCTTATTAAGTTTTATACGGACTTCTACATATAAAAAAATTAAATTTTTATTTCGGGGTCCACAGAAAAAGTAACAAGTGTGAGTTGTATACCACATTCACATAATATATATGGCATTGTAATGCTTGTTAGTAATTTTCATTAATTTAATTATAATCCAGTTACAGTGATAATTACATCAGATTGATTTTATGTGATTAGATTGCAATAACTACGCGCAATTTAAGTCTTCGACGGATTTCTAAACAAAATTGACCTTTCCATTTGGAAAACGGAGGTAAACACTCTCCTGTTTTGCTTCGTCCCGAAGCCATGAAGCCATTTCCAAAAGTATATCGTGGTTATGTAGAGAATCTGGAATAGCAATGTCATAGAGCCACACTGGTTCATGGTGCAGAATCCCTGAATCATCAGATTTCCATCCCCCTAATCCTTCAAAGTTCGAAAATCCCCCGAACAAGTTTACAATTCGCAATTCCAGCTCCTCTCGAACGCTTTGCAAGCTCGTTCCATTGTTATCTAATTTCGGAAGAATTATTCTGGCTTCTCCGAGTTCATTATCTGGATCGGTACCTATAAAATAAAGCCATTTTAATTGATACCCAATGAAAAATATGTTGTAATTCATTAGGTACCATTAGTATTTTCGCCATATTTTGTTGTGGATGAATTTTCAACTACAATTGAAATATTTAACTGTTCTGAAAAAATTGGTACGGCATAAGTTGAGTTCATCAGTATCACTAAAACAGTCAGAACCTTGAGCACAAAGTAGACATAAGGTTTTGCATTGTAATTTAAAATCGAAAGTCCTTTATTTATAATTAGATTTTAAGTATCTATATTTAAATAATTGTATAGAATTTATATTTCGTTATTGATATAATGACTTACTTCAATTTTAGCGTAACGGTAGATCATTTTGAGCGATGTTGATAAATTTAATATTTTTTCTAAGTGTTGCACTGCAAATCTACTGAAGGATGTTTCCCCCAATATTTTTGTCTCTGTTAAAATCGATGCAGTTAAATACGTTATAATGAAATATCAGTTCTTATAATAGCCACTTACTAAACATAGTACTTATTTATAACTAATTGTTATAAGTGACACTGATAATATATAATTGTAACTTAATATTAGTCACAATTAATTTTAAACTATACTTTTTCTCAGACAATGAACGTATTCTCAGACAATGAGCTTATTCTCAGACGATTATCTGATTTTCCTATCGAAGTATATAACTTATTCCACCAACACACTTCTATTACTTAAATCCTAGGTATATGTAGGATATTATGTAATGAATGTTATACTCATTTTCGGCCCAGTGGCGGCCCTTTCAGAAGCACTTTCAGACTCAAATGGACCAAGCCCGCCCGGCTCAACGTTTGGGGTGGGAAGGACACAAACAGGAATACATAGTTTATACTTGGTTTATACTCAATTTATAATAGAACATTAATAAACATTAATTTCAATCACTATTACGTATTCTTACACTTTTTACATACAACGCATAATTTTTGGCCATGCAATTAAAAGCCCAAGGGAAAAGAAAGTCCATAAAATATATCGTCAATCTAGCAGCGGAAGTGGTTTACTGCAGTATTTAGCATCATATAATAATATTCATTTCTCTAACAGTGTAAATAATTCTGTGGCAAATTAAATTAACTATATATGCACCGGACCCCACGCAACACCCGGGCCGACACTGTCCTGTTCTATGCAATGTATTATGCTGCTGTGGTTTTACATTGTTTCAATAAGCTTTCTCTAACTATACTTTTAGCTTTATTAATATACCAAATACTACATTGAAAATATAGTGGGATGATTATATTTTAAAACTGTACTTAAATATAAATGAATATTGCCACAAAAATTTTTTATCTCAATGCGTCAAGCTTTTGTGGAGTTATGTCAACCATAACTAAAGTGGCTGTGTAATGTAACCGATAAGATAACTTATTATTAACTGTCAGAGACAAAAATAAATTTTCCAGACCCGGTGGTTATTCAAACACATTAATACCTAACCTATAAAGGTATATAGGTGTAACATAATAAGATATAAAATATAATAGACTTATATAGTAGTCATGCAATTTTGTACCGTATCCAATGTGTATACGTATTTATTTATGCATTAACAGATATAACCCATAAGCATAGACATAGAAAGGTATTACTACTAGGTAGTACATCCATGCCCATAAGGGACTGAAAACGTTTAATTGAAAATTTTAATTTCGATAGAGAAATACGTATCACAAAAATTAAATTTATCATAAAATACTTAGTTTTTAAGTGTATTACATTTCAGAGTAAACACAAATATCTTTTAAAATTCAATGGATACAGAGAGTATATTTGTGAGACTTCCTCTTCCTTTTTTTGATGTGAAAGATTCACAAATCGTCTCATATGTTCTTATCATACTACATATTAATGCTGCCAAAATACAATTATTTGCAGTCGCCGCGATACAGAAAATAAGATTTCCAAGTTAAACTATAATTTAGTGCCCTTCATACAGTCTTCATTCAGGGAATAACTATAAAAGTAGCTAAACAACTTTAATTTCGTGTAATTTAATTTCATGTAATTTCGGGGTCAGTATATATTAATTTCTTGGGTGTCGCTCTCTTCGGGATATTTGCCCATGGAGCCATAATTGATTTGCAGTACAGAGTTAATAAAGAATCAAATAAAGTGTTTGAGAATTTACAATATTTACGATTCCCAATTACTTAGTTTTACATACAAATAATGTATAATAACATTATGTCGAAGCAGCATAGTATTTACATATTTTTTCGCGTAAAGTTTGTGCTGTGTAGGTTTCACAGTCAGTAAGGTCGATTTTAGCAAATGGTTTTCTAAATATCTGGTTAATAGTATATAGCATTGTTGCAAATAATAATGTTTTTAAGCTGTACTCTCAAAATCACAATTCCATGACATATATCATATGAACCTGCAACATCAGTATTGGACCTGTGTTAATATACACATAATGCATTGGGCACGGTTGATTGGGCTGATAATATTATGTCAAATTCTTTTTAGAAGATATGTGCCTGTAATTAGTTTCTCCAACACTGCTCAAAACCATTTAGGTCGACTAGACTTTTTACGTTTCTTATGTTTTTCTAATGAATTTGACGTTTTTAACCTTCTAAATATTTTATATAATTAGCAAGAATTACAGATACTTTCAATATCACTTTCAAACATTTTCACCTCGCTTCAATTAACAATTTATAAAACCCTAGCGAAGACGACAACTATATGTATATTATAACGTTTATTCGTATGGGCTTTAACCATCAGAAGTAAGTCCAAAGTAGGTTAATAATTTATTTGGCAATGTAGTTTAGGTACGCAAGTTACTTGCGGCAAGTACATAAGCGACAATCAGCCTTAATTCTTCTACTGTTTTGTTCCCCTGCCATATTATTCGCATTTCAGTAACAAACAGGCACCTATCCAGGAAAATGTATACATGGTCACATTGGTCGAGACGTGGACACCTTTGAATGGCTTAGATGTATGTAAATAGTTCCGTTTATCTTTCCAAGGCTTTAACGATTTGTCATTTCTTATTTCAATGCGCACTTTCAACATACCTCTAATTTGATCATAATTTGCAACATTGGAGACCAAAAATAAAATCCATATAAACTATTTTAACGTGTTTTTAAGTTTTGATTTTACGTCAAAATAACTTTAGAAAATATTTGTTTGTGATTGAATTTTGTAGAGAATGTCTGCCTAATATTGGGTATTGATTTAATTGATTGCACATACTTCATTTATTCCAATAGAACGATTTGGAAAAAGTATTCAATAAAAGATCACCTCTGTATTCTGTTTTCACATATCCAGCCAGTATACTTATTATAAGCATACATTTACTGTTCACGCCATGGTCAAGTGATGTGTAAATAACACATCGAGTTACTGAAATACCGCCGAAAAGATTGTTTGGTGGATATTAGCTTATATGCATTGTTTGCTAAATAAACATCTAAGAATGAAGGTTCTAACAAATGATGATCACAAGTTTGTTACAATTTAGTTTTAGAAACTAAAACTTAAAAACGGTAAGATACTGAGACAACGAAGCTTTGTCAACTCATTTCCATCATTCACGCACTAACTAGACATATAATTATTATACGATATTGTCGATGTATATTTACCAAACAATGCATCTATAGGCAACCACCAAACCTTTTCAGTCAGGATCTATGAAAAACCTTTTCGGTGATATTTCTTGACGTGTGCCAAACACCAAAAGACATCAAATATTTAAGCAGAATAAACGCAGACATGTCTGCTTAAAGTGAAATTGAGAATTGGTCAGCACTGGCTTACATGTTGTAGAGTTTTATTTGCATAATTTGAACTTCACCTTCACCATTATAAAGTTAGATAGCTTAGCTATCGATATAATAGTAACACTTTTGGTGGTCAAGAATTATATTTTTGTTTGGGATACAATTTCACAAGTACATGCAGTATACTACCTGTATTTTTTTATAATATTATGAACAATGGCTCTTTGGAAAGATTATTTAGCAAGAGTTTTGGGTATTATAGGTATAATATTCATTGGGAATTTGTGTGAAGCGGGATTTTTATCTATAGACACTCTATGTACACTAAGAATTATAAATTTCAAGAATAAGAAACTTGTTGAAAGGATAATCTTTGAAAATGAAGGCTTACCTTACTCTGTTCATTACAAAGATAACTTAGTAAGAACGGCAGTCCAGAAATTGGCACATAATTGCGAAATTCAAGTAATTATGGGTGGAGAAAGCGTGCAACGAATTTGGCAAACATTGCTTTTTAAGTATCACAGCGAAGATGAAAATTCAAAATTTTTGTTTGTCTGTCCATCCAGAGAGAACTGCACGAGACTCATGCATTACCATTCAAATGCGCAATATTATTTTGTTAATTTACCTGACTTTCAAGATCCAAAGCCCAAAGTATGGGCATATTGTGCACCTTGCACTGAGTCATTAAAATTTGTAGAAGTTCCAAGCGAGTACCCGTTACTTAGTGAAAAAATGAGCGATTTTTGGAAGGAATTAAATTTTGACCTAAACGAGTATTCGATTTTAGTCTATTCGTCAAGAGCAGATTTGTGTCGGGATCAAACGCGTTTTTCAAAGTGTAGCCAAAAGGGGAGACTTATGCTACATTTAAACAAAAAATATAATGGTTCGCTTTATTTTAACAATATTCCACGCAGTAAAAGGATTTTTAGCTATGTGTATATAGATGTATTAAAGAAAAAGCAAAAACAATGAAAAAGTATTATGACGTCTTATACGTAGGACAAATAAATAGGGTAATTGTGTACTGTGATAAGTACATAGAGTTACAAGGTTTTAACAACTCAGTGTGGCTCCATCCATTTCAATTACATGTCTGGTTATTGTTGTTATTTTGTTTTGGAGCTACTTCTGTTTTTTTGGTGAAAAAATTTACCTTCCAGAATATAGTCAATAGTATATTCGTCACTTTTTCAATACTTGTCCGCCAAGAAATTGAGACCAGAGTAAAATTATATTTATTTTTGTCCTTTTCATCCGTCATTATTCTTACATGTTATGAAACGTATGTCACAGGAGATGTAATTGTACAACCCAAACCTAAAGTCATTGCGAGTTTTAAAGAATTTATTAATAGTGACTACAAACTGTTTGAAACGCATAGTGTAAGGAATATAGAAAACCATGATGGCATTACAGCCACAATTATTCGAGGAGTTGATTATGGACACATTTTTACGAAACATAAAATGAAAGATAAATTTAATTCAAGTTTTGTTTTAAAAGAGATTAGTTATTCCACTGATACACAAGCAGCTCTTATAGCAGCAATAGAGGACACCAAAAATAATTACGGAATTATGGCTTCCGATACTGCTGCAGGTAGTTTTAACCACGGTCTTAGAAATAAACATAGAAAATGGAATTGCAACATAGTTGATGAAATTTTAGATTCAAGAAATGCATATATATTGTGCAGAGCCCGACTGAAATACGAATTTTATCTGGAAAGCATTAGACTAATGGAAAATGGAGTTTTCCTATTTTGGAAGGAATACCATGAGTGGCATTATAATTGCATTCTCAGTCACTTCTGTTCGTCAATTATTAGCGAAGAAGTTTTTCCTGTTCCTTTATCTTCTCAGATTGTGCAGATTTTTTGCTTCACCTATTCATCATATCGACATCAATTTTTGCTTTTATTTTGGAACATCTTTTTAATTTATGTATCACACGATGCAAGAAAACCACTGTAAAAGTATTTAAGTAATTTTCATAATAATAACTTTTAATCACGTATACTCAGTAAATATGTAAGTATGTGTGCAATGCCCTTCGACCTTAATTAATTAAGCAACAATGTATTTTTAAATTTAATCAAATTTATAAATATGGAAAATAGAGTACTAAAATAAAACGGCAGCATGCTAATATTTCCACAATTTCTTATTTCATTGAAACGTTAACATACTTAAATATTTTTCATTGACCATTAATTGTGCGGATTTTAAACAAACATAAAAATTATGCAACACACAAAACAGCATGAAACCGTAATACGCGTATATACTTATACCACGCGATCACACAGCATAAACAAGCATCATCGTAATCTAAGGAATATTTACTGAAAATTTACATTCGGATGCTCCCGATATTTAAGGGAATTGATTGCTACTATTCCATATACGAATCACTAGAAAACCAAAGCTGGTAGGTGGTGAATCAAGTTTGCTGAAAGTCAAAGCAAATTTTAGCCGACCATAAAGGAACATGACAGAGTTAATTCATGTTACTTTATGGTCGGCTAAAATTTGCTTTGACTTTCGGCAAACTTAACTCACCACCTACCAGCTTTGGTTTTCCCGTGATACGAATTAGTCAGACTTCAGTAATACAAACCTGGGACGGCTCTGGAAAATATAGGGTTTGCTTCTAAACTGCAAAACATCGTAAATAAAATATTAGGTTTACTGCGGAGACAGAATTCATACTTGGAAATGTTTATTACGAAAAGGTGCAAACCATATTATTATAAATTATTATAACCTTTTGTTGTCACTAAGTTACTTGCATCGCTCTGTTCTTGAAGTGGCACACAATATAATAGTAGTACAACTACAAATATTTCTTGACAAAGCTTGGGTCCTTGATTAAAAACAAAACATTCTCAATTTAAATGATGCTTATCAGAGAAAGTTAATAGTTCTAGTTCTTGATTTAAATTGGATCGCACCTTTTTGAATTTATTTTTGACTACATAAAGAAATTGCATAGCTCACAAATTATTGTTGCATGTGATAGAAGCTAACTACCAAGTATTCCGTTTTTGCTCCAAAAAAGTTAGGTTTTTGAGTTTTCAAACTTACACTATAGTAAACTTGTCAAGACAAAATTCCTTTGCGGATTTAAGAGTGTTTTCATTTCTATATACAAATAATTCGTATCCCAGAACAAAAACATTGACTAATAAAATTATTGTTTCATAAAATACAACACCAGTATCGTTTGCAGAACGTTCAAAACTAGTTTACTAATTTCAACAACTAAAGCCAAAAATTGTTATTAAAATTGTATGTACTAAATCAACTGTTTCTTTTAAATATATCGTAAATCGACTTACATAAATTATTGGGAGACAAACTTAAATTTAATTCTAGATTATTGTTTATAGGTATTAAATGACTACCAAGGATATGCGAAACGCAATTAAAAATTATTTCGTCGTTTGTGATTATTTTAAATACGGTCATCTAACTTTGGACGCAAAATGTTGGACAGTAACTGCAGGGAAAAATAAACTCAATCGATATTGTTGGTACACTGGAGTAGTGCTATTTCTGTGTTCAATATTGTATTATCTACACATGCTACTGAAGCAAATTTATATTACAAACCCGTATCTATCTGCTGCTCAAATTATGTTTGTCATTTACTACGTATTGGGATTTGGCGTTGGACTCTCATGCTCCATTCCTTTTATATTTCAACTCCAAGATTCAGTACAAATCATTAACTGCATCTTAAAAAATGATTTGAGCTTCAGGCGTAAGTCCTTGTTTAATTTGATATCAACACAAAATTACATAAATTGTATTGAAATTCAATTTCATGGATAATGAATTTATTTTTTAGGAAGAATAACCGAGGGAAGTAAAGTATTGAAATTTCAAAGGGCAATTGTATCAATAATATTTCAACTAACTGTTCCGATCGGATTAACCATTTGTGGGATATCTGTTGCATTTATTATAAATCAACAATTACACCCATTGTATCCAATTGTTTCATTCTTAATGCCAAAGTACAAAGATAATTTAGCTGTGTGCATTGCAATGTTTATATTTTATTTTCCCTGGTGCATGCATATTGTACTGTCCTTAATCTTTTTTCAATTCGTCATTTTTGTTTATATCTTCTCAACTCCCATGTGGCTCAAAATCATTACTCCTAGCAAATATCAGGTTGACATTTTTTGGAAATCTACCCCTCGATACAAGTTACGTGCCAGGAGTCAATTTAGAAAAGCAAAAATGATTTATCTGCAACAATTGTACATCAATATTCTTGCAAATTATACCTTTGGGAAAGCGTCATCTTTAATGGTTGCAATAGGAGTAGGGAGCATTCTTATCGGTAGTTTTGGCAGTTTAAAATTATATGGCGTGATAAAAATGCCATTTTATTTATACATGCCGTCCATCACAATTTCCGTTTTGTGTTTGGTTGGTTTTTTATATACCACGGCGTCTCTATTGTTTGAAAATTCGAAAACTTTTCTGCAACAAATTCGGCCTATTTGCAATGTCGAACAACGAAGGGAAATCAAAGCATTGTGCTGTCTCAAGTTTGGAATTCACTTCTTTTTCATCCAACGGAGTACACTTGTACAAATCTTTGCCTTTGTAGTCATCAATACTATAAATCTACTAATGTCCATCAAAATTTAGCTGACATTTGTTACTGTTGTGTTTGGAACCATGCACTGTAACAATTTAAACGACTAAAGCAAAAACTTAAAAAGCTCATATTGTCCCCCATTATCAGACTATAAAATTGGCATGGCGTAAGCCGTTAAATACGGCATGCCTTAAACACCGTGAAATAACCAAAGACAGCCTTTTTAGCAGCTAAAATGACATTGGTAGTAATTTGAAGAATTAAGGAGTTTCTTAATGTCCCCAAACGGAACTCTTGGTTGGGGGACAGACCAAAAGTCAATGGAATGGCAGCCGACAGTATATGTGTTACCCAACTATGTTGGCTGCCATTACATTGACTTTT
>JABASH010005934.1:0-11300 GCA_019776445.1 Tomocerus maximus
TATTAGCAGAATGAATTTTGATTAACGTATGAATTGGGAAGAGATGGCACCCTTATGTCTGAGGCCAACTCTTTGTGCGTGGTCGGTGGAGCTGGAGAGAGGGCAAAAGGTGGAATAAGAATGCAAAAGCGAAGCTAAAATGGGAGTTGCAATAATTGTTGAGACAGCAGAAAGAGTAATGTAATATTTCATCTAACTGAGCAGAAAAGCGTAAACTTGACTCTTGTGGAACAGGGAAAGAAATAGATAAACGTTTATCCCGTTTTTTTGGAATTTCGGTTGGGGACTAAAAGGGTTGGTCTCTACTAAATAGGGTGTAAAATATAAGTCAGACTAACCAGCAGAATTTTATTTTGAAAAGCTGTGGAGAAGATAATTTTGGAGAAAGTCATCGTGAGCGGTTTGGTGGTTGTGATGTGTCTGTAGGAGCTCCCGCTGGTATCCCTCGTTTTCTTTTATTAGCCTCTCTTAGTGCCAAAAAGAGCAGAACTAATATGTAACACTTTATAACACTCTGATGCGGGCTGGAGCTAATTTCTTGGTCATGCGGGTAATTCATAATGTTACCTACTGGCTCAACAGCACCTACCTCGAGTATTAAGAGTACATGTCATAGCATTATACTGCATTTCCAAGCGAATGATCCTAATGTAGTGCTTTGGAGCGCTTTCTCCGCTTAAATAAATTGTGGGGGCTTACTCTCCCTACTATAAACTTCATTTATCACAATGGAGTGTAATAGAATCATTTGTACCAAGAACAGTCTTACTTTCACGGTTAACTTTTTTGAGTGGTTCTTGTGACCTATATTGCGTCATTCTCATACTCACAACTGCCCTTTCAGACCTGCTCCCTTGTTTTTTATTACAGATACTTACCTATTAATGTTATTCTACCATTTACTTAATTATAGAACTTCTCAAGACATCATTAATTCTCTTTTAATGCCCATACAGACCATTACGTCTGAATTATGACCAGACTGTTTATTTCCTAAAAGTTTCTTCCAATTAACGGCTATTATTTCTTCAGAAAATATTTTTCGAATGAATTTCACACGATTTCAGGATAATTAATTCTTAGGTATTTAGTAATGAGTATCTCATCTGAAGAGCTAATGTAGCACAAATTGCAAGTATAGAATGAATACCTCATTATGTTATATTATATAATATAGCTAATGCAATATTTGTTTCCAAGAATTGTTTTGTCCGCTCTTGACTTATTAGGCTTGCTAGGTAGCAGATTTCGGAGAAAGTTGGAGGAATCAACTGATTCATCGACCCGTTGCTTTATTGTCTTAATTTGAATCTTACGTTTGAATGAATAGCTTTGTTTTAACCACTTGTCGACTCTTTATCATCCAAGTGCAAAGAAGTATTTGTCGCATTCTCGCAAATTGTATTTTAAATAACTACTACTTTTAATTAGTATTACAAAACGGACAAATGCAGACAGTGAAGTGAAAGAACGGGTAACTTAATTTTGTACGGGTTCTTTCTCTTCTAAAGTTCAATCAAGTGCCACTACTATCAAAAATAGGTTGCTACTATTATTTAGTTTACAAATAGTTGCTTAGTTTGTAATATGTGTAGAAGAAAAGCACTCAGAGATCATTAAAATTGTAGCAAAAACCTCATTAAAATACTTGTTACCAATTTCCTTTGTTTAAAGTTAACTAACTAATTATAAATCTGGAGATGAGATGAAATTAGTGCCTACTGGAAACACATGTCGCTAATGTAATCTCTAGCTACAGATAGCATACAAAATAATTTGATTTTGTCCAGTAAATTCATTACATTTCCTAATTTCACTCTCATTTGATTTCCCTTTTGTTGATGACACTCATATATTCACTACTGAGACAAAGAACAATAATTACATTACCAATTACATCTTTAATCTTCCTTCGTCCTGAAACCAATTAATTTTCCAAGCTCGCCATTTCATTAATACCATGTTTTTGGGTCGATTGTCAATGGAATTACTAAATTAACTTCCTTTGTATAGAAAGTGCTTATTGCATAACAGAAATTATTCCTCTCCTTGTCAGTTTACCATTATCAGTGTAGAATATGAGGTAAGTGGAATAGTCCCATCTCGACAGACAAGGAAATCCATCAAAACAAGAAAGAACATCTGCATCAGTTATTTTCCCTGAGACCGAAAGCACTTGTCAAGAATGTGCGACATAATGCAATGATGAGCTATTTCCTAGCAGCTGACAATGACAACTCAATAAGGTATTCGGAATAGTTGACATGACACAATAAAATAGAGGATCGTAATTTCATTGTAACCGGAGGAGGAGAGAGAGTGTGCCATGGGATAGACACTAATTTAAGTATTGTCGGTTGGACAGGATCTAAAGAGTCACGAATCCAGCTGACTGCTGAACTACATATAAATAAGTTACCTCTCTAAATACGTCGGATGATACAGATACTCCTACTATGTGAACGCAGACCAGGAAACTTTCATTATGAACCTTTCCTCGCATATCGCAATCGTATTACGAAAAGTTTTCCATTATTCATTGTCTCTCATGCATGACAAGACTGAATGCCACATTCGTACCCCGCACTCTCTACCTACAGCTTCCTTCCATCCATCTATCTCTGCACTGTCTACCACTTAACATAGAAATGAACTACCGACATGGAGAATCGCCGCCAGGAAATAAGGACGTTGTGAAATGTACAATGTTACCTAATGCACCGTCGCCATTGTATTCTCTGTTTATAAAAGATTTTTATTTCCTGCCTATAGTTATACTGCTATTCTCAGTTTAATTAATTCATATAATTCTCCTTATTTTATGTTTCTTATTCACATTAGTAGAGCAAGTTCAATTCATTACCGCTGAGTCTCTGTCTATGGTGAAAGTAATAAATTATTAGAGATGCGCATCAAAGTCACAGAAGTTTCGAGTCTTTGTAATAATATATGATCTAACATTAGACCTAGGACGACACAGCTATTTACCTATGCCAAATAGAACATGATACTGATTTGAGAGCTCTCTGGTTAAGAGTGCAGAAGCATTACTCAAATATTTGGGTAGTAAACTTCAAGTATGTTATTATTGAGTGTTGAAGTGCCCTTGTCTAGAGCATCGCCTATTATCAGATTCATGGGATTTACGATTAATATCCCCTGATGATGAGGGTATTATACTACTGTCTACTAAATCAACTTTGTTGTGCTAATATCACAATAATATGCATACGATTCTTTGTTATGAATTTAGAGATCTGGAACGTAATCTGTGGAGAGCCTGTTTGTGCTTTAGTGCAATTAACACAGAAGGCCCTTGGGATTTCTATTCTAATTATTTCATTCAACCCATGCCCATATAAATAGCACACTTTTATACAGACTCAGCTGCCAATATCAATGTAACATGATATAACTAATACAGAATATAATTATCATTTCCTGGAAGAATAAATTAAATTCAGTTTTCTGATTGGATTGTGCAAGTGTTTGCTCACAAACAATACTACAGGTACCCACAGCATTTATTCGATTACCATTTCGTCCCTGTTTTAATTTATAAAGCATTCAACTCAAAGCATTAGCTTTACTATTATCTTGCTGGTATTATTTCGTTTACTTTTCTTTCTTTAGTTAGGCTTCTTTGTGCTTCGTTTACTATGACATTAATACTTATTCATTCCCAAAGCACACATCTATTTAATTGTGCTATAAATTGGAATACTATTGAAGCACTATTTTAAACGAATAAGCACATTGTTAAACATTATGCTATTTATCTTACGAGTGTCTCTAAACATAATTTTGAAACCCGCATGCTATTAGAAAGTTAGAAACGTTCATCGATATTAAATGAAACACTTTCTAAACGATTTTCTTTTTACATTTATTTCGCCGAATTGAAACTTCACTTTCACCGTGCCTTGGTCATAGCTGTATGATATTCAGCGATAGCTGCATAAAAGTGAATATTTTAAAAAGGGAAAGTTTTATTGTGTAGCGGAGAAAGCTTTATATGAAGTTAACATAAGGGAAGAGAAAGCATGAGTTATGGATTGTCTTTGTGTAGGCACAATAGAAATTACAATATTTATATGATGGCGATTATAAATGTACAGTATGCTAGGACTTTATTATCTACACAATCTATATGCATTAGATGCATGTGGTTTCTTTGTTCAGGTTATTTTATAGTGAAACAGAGTTCAAATACTAACTGTTCCTTACGGATTGAAATGCTATGCAGAGATTTGAGAGTAAATAGTTGGGCTTCTTAAAGCTCAACTGTCTGTTTTGGAATAATGAAAGGGCGAAATAGTTTGACATGTGTGTATCTGTAGTTGTATTGTAGTCGGTCGGGAGAGATTGGCAGCAGATTGGACAATTGTGTTTGTTTTGTATGAAAGTTAATAGTGCAGGGATAAGTAAACTGTGGGGAAGCATCCTGGGGAGATGAGATGACATTGGTTGTCTAAAGTGTACATTGCAGATATCTCGACAGTCTTCCTTGACATCGATACTGTCAGTTAACCTCCAGCGGAAACGCGGAGGGAGAGCAACCTCTGGCAGATCCTCGCACAATTCTGACTGTATTTGTAAGCGTCACAATGAAACTAAATAAGAGTTTATATCGTTGAGCTTATCTGTAAGTGGTTGATTTGGATTCGGATTCCTGTGGCATGCCATTCCATGCTGGGTAAGAGTAAATATGGAAAAGTTGGTATGGGGAAAGCCAAGTTATTATTCTTGACTAGCTCTGTGTCATTGGTGAGTGAGTGGAGTGAGTTCTGTTCTGCTGCCTCGACTTGACTTCAACTTGAGTGAGTGAAAGTCCTCTGGGACTTTCTCCTCACTTTCCCCGCTCCTTTCACTCTTGACTTTTTTCTTCAACAAAGCAACGTGTCTCGACATCCCCAGAGTCATTCTTTTATCTGCCTCTCTCTCTCTTTCTCGATGCAACTAACACTAGTGGCTTGTGTGGCATGGAAATGAAATTGATACGTTTCCTATGACACTCCGCAGCAGGAGTGTTACGAAAAAATCTTGATGTCAGATTTAATTAAAAGTATTCCCATTCCCACCATCCTAGTAGCTAGTAGGCACATAACTCACTTATGCTGATTATATGGCACCAGAACACCAACTTCACGTACTCTTTCATTTCCGCTCCTAGATGAGGGAAATGTGACGATTGCCTCACAGATTAAAAGCGACGACTACTGCTACTTACTTCTTGTATATCTCTGCTATCCGGAGATTTCGTCTAAAACCATTTCGACAATAGGTAAAGGTTGAATAGACAGTTACAAACCAAGCTTCGATAGAAAAATGTGAAATATCGACTATGGTAAAGGATGATTTGGCATTTAAAAAGGACTATATCCTAATATGTGCATGGAATTTGTTTTGAGCGGTACATGTGCCCATTCAATTTTTTTTGGAAATACCATGAGTAAGGAATGAGAATAATGGAAAATGTAAACATGCTATCATTTATCTTGGTTTTTATGATTATTCTAGGTTTGGATCATAGCCATCACATTTGTTGAACGATTTTGCCGTGACTCAAATTAGTCATCTTAGACTTCGGGGGATTAAAAATAATGCAATCAAATGATATTATGTATTCATGCGCATCATGAGTATTATGATCTATTCAATGCAACATAAAAGTAGGCACAGGCACTACTGATTACCATTCATTGTGAAAATCTCCACTGACATTATTGTCGAGATATTCTTTGCTATTATCTAAATCCCCTTTTACAAATTGTTAAAAACACAATTGCAATTATTGTCGATTTTACCTTTGCCAAATTAGCTGCAGACGAAACCTCCTATGTCTAAAACCGTCCATACGCCAAACACCAGGGCCAAAATTATACAAAAAAGTTTTCCTTCTGTTACTCACGGCTGTATAAATAAGTAATCTCCACTATTCCTCATTTCAACTCTAAATTAACTGAAAAATGAGGGAAAGAATAATATTCTACTTTATCATGTCGTGTCTTTAAAGTATAATTAGGATGGAGTAGAAAGCCAAAACTAGGACAAAAATATTCATACGAAAGCATCATCGATTCTTTATTATTAACTTTTGTCATCACATTCTCAAGATGGATTGTTCCTTAGTAAGCATTTGATTTTATCTCTCCCCTTCCCTATTACATAACTCTGCCTCGCACATAAACAGGCAATGAAATATGGTGGCGGATGATGATGACTTGTTGTTTGGCTTGTTTGGCATCATGCATATAATTCGCCGAAGCTTTTCTTGTCTGGAATGTAATGCTCCAGTCATAATGTCTACTCTTGTTTCATTTTTTCATCTTCAAGCATTGGTGACCACTGACAATGACATAGATGTGTTGTCTCACGGTGGAAATGGAGAAATGAATAAAGAAGACGATAGAAAACGATAAGTGGAGCAGATGCACTTTTATGAATTCTTTCCTCAGAGACTGCTATTTATATTTAATTATATCAGTTTTCCACAAGTGACTTTGCCCCAGTGAGTTTATCTTCCAATGGACTCAATTATGTACTGCACAGGCTTGGCAAGGCTTGTCTCACTATAAATTTAAAACAGTCCTCCTTTCCTTTATCTACCAATAATATACCAATGCAGAATGTGTTTTACTAGTCGGGGGTTGGCAAACAATGATTCGGCCTTGCTGACACCTAATGATTCGGTCACCAATATACCTGTATCACTACAGTTTTACAATACAAACGCAAGACCAACATTTATTTGATTGAGCGTGTTCTCAGTATCAGTTTCCAGAAAGTCGATCTAAGGATGGAATAGGTTAAGGATTTTGAGTTTTCTAATATCTGTTATTTTACTGTATGTACGATTAAGATCTGGTCGGAATTAACAAACTTAGTTGTCAAGTTCTATTACATTTCATCAAACAAAAATGGCAGTGATATGACTTACAGAATGACTAAACCTAGTCAAATACTTCTAGAGAAATCTTTTTAATGTGTCTTTAAGTGGAAATATCCTCCTTTGAACCAAATCCTTTCTCTTACGTAAGAATCGCAAAAGCTGCATGAAACGAATGTATGTACTTAAGTATAGTAAATTAAGTTTTCCTGTCTCTGCTTCCTGTTGTATAACCGTAGACACTTATTTAAGTGGGTAGGTAGATACGGAAGCCCATTACTAGGTGCACACGTAAGCTCCAGCAGACAGGTGTAGGTACACTACAGGCAATTCATTTGCATGCGGCATTTGATACCAGTGCTGAAATATGCAATTGGACCTCGGCTGTATACCTATAATTCTTGTCCTTGTCTAAAGATTCACTTCAGAGGAGCCACACTCTAATTTAAGTATTCCATCCAATTTTGTAAAGTGGCTGTATATTTGATAAGGAACGAGAATGAGATATAAAATAGGTCTTCAAACAAGATTTGTACAGAGAAATGTAAAAACAGTAGTGTGATCGTCACCTGCACAGTATTACTCTATATTTAGTTATTGAAGGGCTATAAAACGTGCGATATGCTATAGATATTGACGATGAAAAGAAATGATTGTTAAAGACGAACAAGGAGAATGATAAGGAATCTGTATAAGTGCAAATGTATTTCATTTTCATTTAATCAGACCTAGACTGTAGTTTGGACTGCTGGCTTGTTGAAGCTGCCTCTGAGCGAAATTCTCTTTATTGTGCGTAGTGCCATCAGGAAAGTAATCTGCATAGCGATAGGAAGAATGAGAATCATAGGGCCGAGTAAAATAGTATCAGCAGTAGAGTATCCGCTTTTCTGTTCAGTTTTCCTGCAATTTCCTTTGAGCAGTGAAAGCTGCTACTTAGTTATCATCATAGGGCTTCTCAAATCCTGAATTAAATTTTCAACAGAGTTCATGATTTCATCTGATGAAGTACAAAGTGGAATAAGGCCTTTGAGACCGTATGATTTTGACTGGTGAAGATAGAATGACGCTTTGTGCGAAGGGAGCTACGTTGAGGTGCACTTTCTATATTGCGACTAATAGCAGATGTATCTTTTGCCATTCCTCTTTTGTTACCATTGCAGATAGAAATATTACTCAGAAATGAATTAGGGTGTAAGTACAACATGGAAAACGTATTCCGGAGTAAAGTGGATTTTACGTCTAAAAATTAGCTCTGTCTTCTCAGTTCACGTACGTCACACACATCATCCCAGCCATCCAATCCTCCTGACAGATTTTATGACACGGTGGCCTTTTCACTTTTTACATGCAGATTACGCTACTCAGACTTCCTACCTATCTACACTGATACCCATCTGTATCCCGACTGCTACTACGTACTTTTACATCATTTTCTTGGCTTCAGGCAACTAATCTTAAATACAGCTGTCCTTTCAGACCTTACTGGAAAGTAATGAGAATTCTTCGTTTAGCTTTTATTAGGCATCTTTTTATCTAGATGAGCTTCACTTCAAAAACAGCTCAGAGATATGACGTTCCGACATGGATATTCCTTCAGCCTATTATCTGTGCTATACAGACTTCGTATTATAGATGCTATTTATATTACGGGCATCTACTAAAGAGCACTCAAGTCATTTGAAGGTTTCATAAGGTGCTTTGCCCTTGCTTGTTTCAAAATAGACGAGATGTGGCTGGGAGACAAGACAAAGATAACCCTTTGTTCTACTTGATTTGAATTTATATGTCCAGCTTTAGATAAGTCCAAATTAGAAAATACTTATCTTTACCTTTGTACTTACTGTGCATGCTTAACAGGTTCAATGTTCTCCTTTAAACCGCAAGCCTCTTCCTTTACACTGCCTAAGGCTTTCATCTCAGTAAATGTACGCTTTTCAAAAGAGAAGTTTAATTACTGACTTCATTTGAATTTAATTCATTACAACTTCAACTATTTAACTTACAACGTAGTTCGGAGTATGCAACTTTTTTACTTTGCCTTGCCGCGCTAAGGACTTTTATGACATTATTTACTTGTAACGGTTGATATTAATCAGTATTTCTCAATTTAAAAAATGATGCTTTACAGCGATTAGTAGTAGTTTCTTCGTTACATTATGCTAGTCAGTTTAAAAATAATTGTTTGCTAATATTAATTAAATGTCATTTACTCACACTGTACTTACTTTTGCATATTGCCTTTGCCCCGGTAGTTGCACCAATTTAATGGATGTACATGCAGGACTCTGTCTGCACTCTTTACTCAGATTTCATATGGCTACAATTAAATTGTGAATAAATCTAAGTATCATAATAATATCCAATTAGAAAATAATCCCCACTCATTTTCGACATGTGAATATTGTTTACACTTTTGCACTATCACTACTATACAGTATAGCATCAGTATGGATCGAAATTGAAATCATTTTAACTAATAACTAATTACATTTTCAGTTTCGTCTATGATGAGGGGTACTAAAATTTTATTTGCATAAACAACTTGCTGAAAAACAACTTGCATTGAGTGCCATGAAGACTGGCGATGTACTCAAATGATTATTAAGATGACAAAAGGTGCCTTGTTGTGTACAGTACACGGAAAAGACCACATTAAACTAATAATAATAATATCATTTGTGTTATTTCTTTAGCAATTTAATGATCTGACTATCGTCTGAAAAGAAGTTACTTTATGAATGACAAATGCCTGACTAGCTGTTTCCTCCGTGTCATTTACGGCCATTATTTTTTTATTTTAGAACAGATTGTCTAATCCATTACATCACTTTATGTGTATATTTACTTAATTTTAGAGACTAAAATACAGTCTCATTGTTTCCGATACTTTTGGTGTACCTACTTTAATTGCTATATTCTTCGATTTATTTTTAAATTATGCATGCGAACAGTTCATAATACATTTGAGATGAAGTACCATAGACAACATGGATATCATTTTAAATACTACGACTTGTCTATATATATTTGATTTACAAACGTGAACATTAATTAGTATAATAGCAATTTCCTTCTAGTTTTATACAATTAGATTTAGTCACCATTGTGGTTATTATTGGTTCGCCATATGCGAGGTCTATCATTTGTTAATTAGTCAACGAAATCGGATGCTAAGGGATTGTAAAACTAGGCTCTCAATCTGAATACCTAATACAACAATATAGTCAATAAACCATATTATTGCGCTTTGATGTATTTTAGGCCAAATATTTATGAATGTAGACATGTAGGTTGAAGGCCACTATCGTATCAAAAGACTGTTGGTGTATTTATATCACTAAAATTAAGATTCTCTTTGATATTATCCAATTAATGTAGGAAACATTTTCATGTGGTTGTGAATCACGATGAAGATATATTTAAATAGTTCTACCCTTGTAAATTATTTGTGTTGTATAGTAAGGATGTTATAACACTAGCAGCATGAATACGCAATTTCTTATGACCTAAGCGCAGCTTAGCTTCATTAAACGTTAAACTATTCTCAAAAGGACAAATTAATTGGGCACGATACTTGTGGAATCATTTATAACTAAATCGACAATACTTTTGAAGATATACTATTCCAAAAGTTTCCCATTTTCTAAATGTTAATTTTTATACAAAAACCTCCAGTTGTTCCTTTCCTAGTCAAAGTTTGTGACATGTCAGCCTATTTCTTATTTCAAAAAACAGTTTATTTGTTTACCATACATGTACGTGGCTGATGAGCGAGGTAAGGCAGGTTAGAGATATTGTAAATTGTGACACAGAAAATAATGTTGAGTTGAGTACCTTTGTATTCTGTATAAGAAAATATGAGTAAATCGATAGTGAATGGGAGAAAGAATGCAGGAGTCTGGTATCGTAAAATAGGGCACTTGAGAGTAATTTGGTAAATAGCTGTAGCAATTAATCCCAGTTGGTATAAGACAAAGGGGCGTCAACAGCTCTTTTTAACGACATCTCACTGAACGTTGCACATTGAATTAAATGAGCTTGGCAGTTGGCTTCCCCCTAACTCACAAGTGAAGGCAGCTATTTTAAGTAGCAATATAGCAGCCTATTTCCACCGATGCGAAGCGATGTTAATGTAGCAAGGTGATTTGCCATCCAATGTAAACAATAGTGGAGAAAGGGGAATGCTTTCACTGCTAAATGCTATTCGCTCCACACTATTATTAATGGCATACTTTCTTGTTTAGTATGTAGTATGTAGCGAGATGAGGACTTGAGGGAAAGATACGATACATACGAGTGAATATTGGCTGCGAGTACAAAAACCATAAACTTAATTTATCTAAACTATCTAAGTACTATACGAATTTATTTGCTTTAAATTAAATGCAACACAATAGAATAGCAAATATAT
>JABASH010005935.1:0-11298 GCA_019776445.1 Tomocerus maximus
TACTGGAAACCAGTTTCATGTACTATGAATCTGCATTAGTGTCTGACAATAAAGCCTTTACAATTACAATTACAATTACAATGTAGTAATATTTTATACCCAAAAGTAATCTAGGTATGCAATTAATCTCAGGAAATACCATATAACAGTTGTTATATCCAATAAAACACACATGGGTTCATGACAGATTAAGGTCTTTTTAAATATGCCATGACGTTAAAATGAAAATCCAATATCTAGGAGTCACTATACGTAATATCGTCTTTATAATATGTATCTATTTACATCAGTTAAACGTAGGAAATCGTTTAGCGTCACATAAATTCATTATATTCAGTTTATGGTTACATTATGCACATAAGGGATTTCTCTGTCGTGGAGGGAAAGCTTTAAGGCCATTCAGATGAATTCATAAATGTAAAAAAGGAACTCCTACAATACAAACAGCAAAATGATAAGAATTTTAAACAGAGAAAATTGTAATTATAAGCAGTCCTATTAATATTCAACAAGCAGTTAGAAAATAGAAATTTTAAATCTTTCCTTGACACGAATTATCATGTTCAAAGGATTCACAACGAAGCTACACTTTCTCCGTTATCATACTTTCAGTAACAGAAAAGAGGAATTTAGAGATGTCAAAATGTTACAAAGTATAATACCACCTAAACACCTTTCACTGCAAGATAAAAGGAGAGGAAATGTTGAAACGAACTAATACCATATAATATCTATCTTCTGTTTGTGGCACAGGGCAGGGGCTACACGTTCATTATTCGAATATGTACATTTGTTTATGTTATACCAGGGGAAATTAAGCGAACAAGATCGACCGTATAGAGCACTAGCTCTCTTAAGGTTGTCTCGCACAATGTTAGTGCTTTTTGTTTCAAAATAGGCCACATGGGACACCTATAGTCCTGAAAATCAAACCGGGAAAATATTTTACATTTTTAAAATCGTCTGTTCATAGCTATTAACAATTTTTAATTGGAAATTTAATTACAACGTGACTGTACTATGAAAATAGGATACAGTCTACTTTTCACGCTAGAAACGATTACCTTGTTCATTTTCTTGAAGTTTATCCATAAACGTTTCGAGACTCTGCAATAATTTTTGCATTAATCCCGCCAAAAAACTTTTTTTTTAAATATGTTCACTATGACATTTGGAATTAAAAATTTAGCAAATCTGACCCTCCTGACCTTCCAGGACAGTTAATCTATATATTTTGAGGGCTCATTAGTTCAGATTGATAAGAATTGGTATAGGCATCTGCATAAAACTGGAGTAGGAAAATGTATTATCGGCTCTAGTAAGGACGCACCTTAACTTAGCCTTAGCGGTTATGCTTGAGGAAAGGAGGAGGATGAGTGGTTTGTCCTGACTATAATGTTTGAGAACAAACATGACATATTATAGATAGAGTTTAATATTTTCATCCCAGAATCATTCCGCAGCAGCACCTTCTTTCCCTATCGTCCGTTTAGTCTGGGAGATTCTGCTGGAGAAGGATTTAGCCTGAAACGTCGTTTCTGGGAAAGTATAAGTTGAATTCTTCGGGCTGGGTATATAAAAAGATAAGTATAAACAAAGCAGACAGACGGACCGAGACTGGTTGTGCAAAACTTTACATATGTACGTTAGTTTGATGCAGAAGTTGAGGTCTGATATTTTTAAAATAAGCAAAACGGAAAGGCCCATCTTGTTCTTTTCTTTACTTTAGTCTCTTCACATTTACGCAGGCAGTCTTTACTCACATCCTTTTTAACTAAAGCTCATCTCCACTGCTCGCTTTACTTCACCATTTGCCTCTTTCGGTTCAAGGATAAAAGAATTTTGAAGAGTTTATAGCTAGATGCCTTTGAGTCTCTCCGCTTTGACAATGGCTAATGGTAAGTTGGTAAGTCAACACAGAACTCATGCAAGAGACCTAAGCGAGGCATTTTATTTGTTGATTGTGATAATATTATATGTAGCATGTACAAGATCTCCGTCTGTACCGTAACTCTTGAATCTTGGACCAGGATGCAAAAAAGTCCTTTTAACGATGTCATTTTTAATATAGATTTAGTTGAAAAGAATCATGGGCTACACAAAATAATTTTACGGTGGATGATATGTGACTTTTTTTATTGATAAGACTGCACGCATTAAGAAGTGACATAACAGAGGTATATGGTATTGCATCATATATCTGTAATATAGGCATACATATATGGTGACAGACATAGGTTAGATTACATTACTGTGTTTGCCGAGGCGAAACTTATAAAGCTGCACCGACTCCATGACAAAGTTAGTTAGAAAATGAAACGAAAAAGAGAATGAAATGGTTGGAGTTTATGTCCTGAGTTGATGGTGATGTGAAATCGGCTTATGGAAATTATTATCGCTGCCACTGCGGAGCTAGAAAAGAACCAAAACTCTTTCAAAATACTAACGGCATTTGCTTTCTCCCTTTGCTCTCTTTCTTTACGTCAGGTTAAATTGGGTGAAAGTGAAACAAGATTGAACCTTCTGGCATGCATTTGTTTCGCAATGCTAGAACTACTTACCTACATTCTTCCTATATAGGTGTTTTATACGGCTTCGTTTATTTCGATATCTTGGGACGCAACTTTATGTCACCGAGACTTAAATTACCTACACAAGGATAATCCGAAAGGTATACGTCCCTAAATTATATTAACAATAAAAATGTCTCGTGCATTTCTACCTAAAGATGTAATTTAGTTACCTAATTCCCGTCATATACTTACAGGATGGTAATGTAAAATAAAGTTTAATTGACAGTAATACAATCATTCTAAACACAAAAACAATTGTCTCTTATCTTGTAAAATTGTATTAAAATTATAAGTCATTAAAACTGTTTAAACACAAATTTTTATTGAACTACGTTTTAAGGAGTATTATAACCTTTTGGTTGAAAATGTTTGACCACTAGACCATTATAGTTCAGGTGGCTGGTTAAAATCTTGAAAAGTGGCCTAAAATAAAACATTGAACATGACACAAGTATGGTACACTAAATTAAAGATGTCATTTACTTGCTCTTGTATACTCTAAAATGTACTGCATAATTTACTAAAATTATATATTGAGATAATATTGAAATTAAATCTCACTAAGTATTACCTGTAGGAATAATATTCCATATAAATTTCCGGTGGAAATATTACAAGAGCAATGGGAGATTAATTTGTGAAGAAATTAACAAAAGTCATGTTTATTATTAAATATATGTTGCTATACTTTCTTCCAATGGTAAAACTACTATTGGGCTAATCTTTCAGCCGAATAGCATGAGCCGCCGTTTTTGAAGTTGACGATAGATATCAAACGCCTGACAATAAATACATAAGGACCGACAACCAACTTCTTAATGACGAACTGTAATTCTTTTATGTACTTTCACCGAACTCAACTAGCGTAGAATATAACTACAGCAGACATATAGATTAGGATTGTTGTACACAAAGCAAGAAGAAATACTATAGAAAATATTCTTAGAAACGATGAGAAAATGTTGTGTACTAAATAGAGTGGACAATACAATCAAAGTTGGTTGAACGAAACTCACACTCGTTTATATTTATAGGACACACATGCATTGTATCCCAATCACAACTCACGAGCACAAAAAAGCTTTCCGTCCATTGACATAAATTGCAGTTGAAAGTTGAAGATTACTAGGGAAAAGGAGTTCTTATTACCAGGAATACAATAGATAATAGCAGGGAAAGTAAACCTATAGAGATTTATTTTATTTTCCGTCATTAAGATTCCTTTACTCACGTAAATAGCACACTGTTGACATTGTGATATCATCCTACATAATTGCTATTGCCTCCATGTTTCTGCAGAAACACTCAAAGGGATATTGATCTATTTGTGCAGCGTATATACGTAGGTACAGCTAATCTAATTATATATACTGGAGGAAGAGAATCCCCATATAGCTTACATTGTGTTATCAAGCAACAATAAATTACTCATGGTGTGAGATGTGTCTAACATTTCGTGCATCGACCTGTTTCTATCCCGTAAGAATTTGTTAGTACAGGGGTGCTCCTAACAACAGACCGAAATTATTCCATTGTAAAATAGTAATAACGAATGCCTTTATTTCTTCATTATTAAATTATTTTATTCGTAGCATCTAGCATGGAGCATTACTCATCTAAATAAACTTGTTAAGATGTCTAATAAATCCGAAATGGCATTCATTGTTACTATTTTGCAATATTTGGCAATCTAATTTTAATGGGATGAAAAGGACAAGTATTTGTGAGGAATGTAGGGCAAGGGATGTTGGTGTATATAATTTTGTCCTATAAAATGTGGGGTGTAGTAATAGTGAAAATTTTAGGATAATGCCTAACAGCTTCTGAAGTTAATGAAGAGCATTCCATATTTTTATGAAGAAGGGAAACGGATTGTAGTGTAAGATGCAAAGCAGTGATAATAAGGTTTGCAGAGACTCTCCCTCTCTGGGAGTTGCATATTTCCCGTTCTCTTCTCTAGCCAATTTCTGTGTGCAAACCTATAACATTAGATTAACTGGATAATACATCCAGCAGAATATGGAGTTTAGTGGAGTCAAGAGAGACGGTAGAGGATTGGGACTAGAATGACTCTGTGTGCACTTTGCATTTATGCTACTGGAGGGCCATAAGAGTACATTCCGTAATAGGAGCAAATATCTAAGAATATATGTGGATGTAGGGTTTATGAATTATATGTGTCTGATGTGTCTGTACTCCAGTCGTTGATTATATTCATGTACGTAAGTACGTAGATCACATTGTAAAACTGTGTTAAGTATGCATAGCTATACTAAACTAGTGGCCGTAAAATACGAGTAGGAACGCAGGGCAGAAGATCCGGAGATAAATGTAGGATTAGGCTTCTTTTGAATAATTAAAGACTCGGTTTCTGCCAGCCTAGGTGACTCTCTTTACTCTGCATTTTCCTTTACCTTACACTAGCTTACTTAGTTGAAAACTTAAGTTAATGTGCTTCACATTTTTCTCACACTGGCTCTATCCTTTCTTAAAAATTGGGCAGATAACTCAAGGAGAGATGAGAGTTCTAAACTTCTTCCTCTAAGCCCTCTCATTCATTCACTTTCTCCACATTGCTCTTATTATTTTTCAGCTGTACATAACTAGTTCGTACAGATATTAACTGCAATCTACTTCTTACTATACGTATTCCTTTACTCCTTGATTCTTCGTTTTTACGTCCGTCTTGGAAGATTTAGTTCATTTCATATATAGACAGTTTTCAAAGAACCATTACTTAACGTAGTGCCTAAAGTCTCCTTCCTGAATGGGTAATACTTTTGATAATATAAACGTAAATATTTTTAAAGACGCCCTACAATAAAAAATGAACTGGCGTGAAAGAGAAAGTCCTTAAAATTTTACGAGTGTACCGATAATCAAATTTGTAGTTTCCTCGAGAGCTAGAGAACCAGTGGCCGTGTAGATTAACAAACCGGGGAATAGTATACTACATATTATGATGAAACACTATTTGTAATGCTGTACATCTACTGGACTGTAGTGAGTCTGTGGAGGAAATATACGGGCACAGAGGATACATATTTGGAGTCAATAGAGAGAAAGCAGTTTGGGGTAGTAGTGTGCAGGAGATGAGTTAGAAAGCAGGCACATAGTATCTGTATGTAGTTGTCATTGCTCTCGAAATGGATCTTTAGAAGATAGTAGACATTTTAAGATGTAGGTGTAGTGATCTGGTTCCTCTTGCTCCCGTGAAGCTGGAAAGGTGAAAAGCCGTAAATGAAGATAGACAGAGGGAACCTATTAAATAAAGAGCCAAGAACCATTTGGCTTCACTTCCACTTTTGTACTTTCCACTAATCTCTGTCCTAATTTTTTCTTGGAATTTCAATATCCACCGATATATTTATATAAAAGAGAGATAGAAAAAAGAGATTGAAAAAAGAGGGTAAAGAAGCGAGAAGAGAAAGTCGGCTGCTGTGCTGTGCGTAGCGGAGAAAGTTGCCATCAGACAGAATCCAGAGAGGTGAAGGTGATCTTCCGGAAATGTGCCCAACTAAATACAAGTGAAAGTTGGTTCGGATCTGTACATGAGCTCCTCTCATCAATTCAGTTGCATTACTTGCTCGCTACCTTCAGCCTCTGCCTGTCATCATTTCTCTTTCCATTACTTTCCCTTGCTTTCTCTTTCCGACCTCAGTTCTCGATGAAACCTTTGCCAGAGAGGTGCCTCTCCACTGACTCTGAAAATGTCCCAGTGACTATTAACATCTTATGTTCAAAGAATTTAATCTGCACATCGCTTAGCTAGTGTACCATTTACACAAATTATTTATTTCTAAACCTCCACTGTTATTTAGGATCAAAACTGCTATAACAAATGTTTAAATGAATAAATTCAAGTATTTCCGTTTGGAGAACGTTTTAATAACCATTTTTCTTTTAGAAATAATACCTATTTATTATGTATGCAATTCTTTCTGGTAAGATAATTATGTGAAATAACCATTTTCAGTCCCAATTGCTCTATTTATCAAGGAAAAGAGACCAAGTATTATTTGTCGTGTACTTTCTGTTGTAATTTATGAAATACTACAAATAGAGGGACCGTTTGCGTCACAAGTATTTTATATGTACATTGTATTTAATACATATGTTCAGATAAGCAAGTTAGATGTAAGTATCAGGTTTCATGTTTGGAGGACTTAACTGGGAAGTAGTGGGTACGTATTTCGGTAGTGGCCTTTCAACACATTGGATCGGAGACCATTGTACATTGTACTTCATTCGTTTGATGGAATTATGTAAAGGGAGATGAAAACACTTTTATCCCCGCGGTTTATCTTTTATCCCAGCATTCGCATTTATAGGATTTAAGTTCTTGATCCTTGTCAGTACATCAGATTCTATTCCCTTCATCCCTTTCACAATATTTGTGGCAGTCGACTTGCTCGCTGGGAATTCCTTTAAGAGAAAATCTATATACACTACTCGTTACAAGTGAAATACATTTGCTCTGCATTGTGCACTGATATTAATGTCCTCCTTCCATTCACGCTCCAAAATCTTCTTTTAGCTCACACCTGTGAAATGGATGTGTCCACACCGTTAGCCATTTCTCCTATGTCCTCAGAAGCCAAAAAATGCACAACAACGAAAACATGGTCCGTTTATTTAGATATCTATATCAATCTCCGGAACACAAATAGAGATTCCGGTATTGGAGCATTGAATGGAATTCCATTTTCTTTGGCCGCATAAATTTATTTGCGAGCCATATAGGAGATAGGAAGCTAAAGTATATTTACTATATATCATTGGATTACATTATTTGCATTAGCGTTAGTTAAGATTTTCCATGGATTTAGGTACCTGAAACTTTTCTGCGCTACGGTGACGGAAATATAGTGCAAGTCTACGATAGTGGTAAACAGACGTAAAACCAAGATAAGAAAAACTGTTTTTCACGTTCGGTTCTACATGCAGACGTATTTCCTCTGTCTCTAACTATAGTAAGTAGGAGGTTAACATTTTACACTTAGCCCTAGACTGTCGCCATCCCTTGTTCTTTCTGTATCTGTTACTTTCCCATCTATATAGCCAGAATACTCTCTCAGTTTTAAAAACATCTTAGGCAATTTTACTTATCCAATCCTTCTTCTATTCTTCTACTCCGGATGAATTCGTGATTCAGAGAAAGTAGTTTTCGTCTTAGTTAGACTAAGGCGAAAAGAAGGAATCGATATCCATAGAAAAAACTGCGTCCTATAACTACACGCGTACGTCCGCGGTTACATACTCTTACACTTACTACTCACGTATATTGTCCGCATCTATAGGGATATACTTATATACACCTACCCAATAGTATTATATTAGTATTAACTACATTAGTAGCACTCCTTACGTACAACAACTCTCCCATACAGAAAAACTAGTAGACTTTCACTCCCACATATAGATATACCTTAGGTACCTACACCATAGTGTTACGCAAGAGAGGAGGAGAAAGTAGAGGTAGAAGTAATGGTTTAAGTCTGAACAAAAACCAAAGCATAACATATAATACTATTTTGCACAGAGACTATAAGCGTGTCTACCAATAGTACTTTTCGCATTTTATTGTGTGTGTGTCTATCAACTATATAAAAATATATGTATTTAGTGCTGCAGAGTCTTGACACTATGACTACTAGTATTAAATCTACAGTTGATAAAGGTTTTCTGCGGAAGTCATGTTACGTATACTAGGTATGCATGGATGGCTTATTGTCAGCTACTACTACAACGTCCTGGCAGGCTGTTATAAATGGAAAAGATGAAAGCATGTGATCGGTGTGAAAGTCATGCAAGCACATGAACAATTTCCAATACAAAGTAAAATACCAATGGCTGGTCTAACAATTCTAAAGGAGCCTTTTCACCAGTGCTACGAGTTTTCGCTACTACCTTCCGTTTGCTCCTTTCTCCCTCAACCTTCCCGTCTGCTCTACAAGACTTAGGAAACAATAAAGATTTATGGCACAACACACTCGACCCACTCTTTTTATTAATATAAACCACACACACTGCCACTCTCTGTTTTATCCTTCTGTATTACAATACGAGTAGTATTCAGAACTTTTTTATGTACACATTCGGATGCAAACATTCCTTCTACATACAACAGCCAAAAGTAGACCAACTTACATAATATTATTATCCTACATATATTAAACCATACACATATAAAATGAAATTACTGTACCCTTGTCAGATAGTGGTGAGCCAATTGTATCACTGACACTCTACAGAGTCTCATATATTACATAGATTCTATTGTCTGCACAATTTAAGGTTAAAATTGCTCATGAGCTACAGAAAATAAAACAAATTGTCTTAGTTCCAGCTTTGAAAATTCTGAGCATAAATGCATAACATAGTAATCCACCTTTTCATATATCTACCTTGGTGATCTGCACATACTTTATTTGCATCTCCACGATGTGCATGACACACAAACGGATTTGTGTTTTGAATTTATTTGGTAGTGCTCATGTCTTGTTCCACACGCTGCGTGACAATTTTATTCTCCTTGTCTACTCCATTTATTCTTCACAAGCCAAATAGTCATAAAGATCTTAACAATGCCAACATTGGAATAAATTTGTGGGCATCATCGTTTTACAATTTTGTAGCAATACCTTTAATTGAGAATAAAAAGCTTTTTCGTAGTGTAAGGAGATAATTGGGATTAATTTGGAGTTTGAATTTATAAATTCTATGTATCTGAATGTGCATCTTTGATTTGAGTCAGTATTGAGACATGAGAGAGTGTGGATATACGTAGATAGTAAGCATTTTTGGGTTTTATACATTTTCGGGTAGCTTGGAATGCTGGATGTTCGTCATGCTAACAGAGGATGTCGTTGACAGTGTACGAGTCCCGTTGTCCTCACCGCCGCTGTCTACTTTCTCTGAGTGCACAGTTGAAAGTTAATGTAGCATGCATTTGGGCTTCTCTCGACTCGGCTCTTCCTCAAACAAAATTCCGCTCATGAGTTCTAATAGCAAATTCTGTGCCCTGTAATTCTGTGACAAGGAACTTTAAAACTCTCTGCTATGCTGGCTCATCTATGTTTTCCTGTTCTTCTAGGATGCTCAGTAGAATGCAGCATACGTGGGCCTATAAATACTCGACAGAGTCACTGCTGAGTTGCTAACTACAAATACACAGGAACCTGCATGATTTTATCTCAAAAAGCATTCGGGTCCTTAGCATCTTTGCTTATTTGAAAATTCGCATGGAATTATTTTCAGCAAAACAATGGCATAAATATGAGAGTTCAGCTCCAAGATGAAAATAAATGCGCAACACACATGCACTAGAATTCGGGAACATAAATATAGAGGAAATAGTTTCGTTGTACTCCATGTATGTGCTACTATAGCTTTTGCATTATTACTATACAAAGAGTCAAGGATTTACTCTTCAAGTTTATGCTATATTACATATTCTTAAAAGGCAATAAGCTAATATAGGAAAGTGCACTTCTAATACCTATGTACATACGTTCGTTAAAATATTTAGTGTATAATAAGAGATGGAGAATGTATCCTTTTACGAGCATGTAGCTATATACAAATATCCGAAATATGGTGTCATTATCCCCATAAAATACTTTAGAATGTCCGACAGATGCTATTTGCACAGTATAGCATTTTGCAAAGTTCCAAGCATGCCCTGTTATTTTAACTGGATTTATGTTTAAGATAGAGAGCTAAATTATGCAACGGCACGTTTTTACAAAGAAATACATAAGTCTCTTAAGAAATTTCTGTAGAATTTAGTGAGTTTGTCAGGTGTGACAGAAAGACTTGTTTCTCAGTTCATCATTTTCAAATGGGTGAGGGAGAGAAAGCGAGAGAGAGAAAGTTGATTTGGGAAGCGGCCAAGTTGTTGTCAACTTTTCAGCTCTGTGTTGGTGCAATACATTCGTTTCACCTAAGAAACATTGCTGGAACTGGTCTTCCTCATTTCTAGTCCACGCATTTTATGTATTCCTAGATTCCTTTTTTGTCAACGATATGTAAGCAAGCTAGCGCACATTTCCTGCTATGACTATCACAGACATTCCTTTCTCTCTATTAAATGTAATTGGTCTTTGAGTAACATTCCCTGTATACTCACCATTTTCTTTATTTACTCCATCTTAGAAATTAAATTCGTTCTCCAGGACCAACATTCATCACAGGACAAGGCTAAATCTTCTATTTGCTTGACCTAATTTACAATGACGGGGCCTTCCCTTACAAAACAAATACAGGTCGGCATGTACAAAATGAGTCACACACAAACAGTTCAGCTTCTTTGCGACTTTAGAGTAAAATACCAAATCAAACAAAAGGCTTATCATATTTTATACATCTACAACACTGCACTGTTATCTGCCATAATAATATAACACTAAATAATATGTAACTACCCTACTATCTGTACTTGCATGAAATTATTATATGGCGAGGAGAGTACTGCAAGAACAGATGTTTACTACATAGTACACACTGAATTCTTCCTGGATTTATAAGTAACGTTTAAGGAGGCTCAAGGGAAATTCATATTTTACAAGAAAAACTGGAAATGACATTTCTCACGATAAATTATCGATGTAAGTAGCCAATTCAAATGTTTCAAACTGCTCTACATAGTGAGAACCATTATAATATTCTGTTACTGATTTAGTAACACTGAGTGCTTTACATTATATACTAGTTTTTGAGACTT
>JABASH010005936.1:0-11295 GCA_019776445.1 Tomocerus maximus
ACACACACAAAAACAGAATTCTAGACTACTGCAGTCACGGTCACGGTCTATACAAAAGACATACTACTGTGACTGCTAATTACGCTAATCATAATTATTAGGTCAATTCAATTCTAGCAAATACAAAAATATTTTGTGCCACACGTTGAGGCGTCAATTTGCATTTTACAACTCGTAACTGTCAATCTAAAGATACTCAACAATAGAATGAACCTATCTCTCGGATTGACCAAAGCACTGCAAATGTTTAGAAAATGGATGAATTTTGGTAAAAACGGCCGATTGTTCTGCTGTTTTCTATTTTTGGTCCGAAGCGACCACATAAGACAAAACTCTTAACACAGAAATAATTAGTTACGAAGTGAAAGGATTGTGCGAGGGAAAGAAACGAGAGTTAGTTAGCGAACAACTTTTAGTATGTAAATGTAGTAGAAAATTGTTTAACAGAAATACAGAAGCCATTTTTCGGAGAGTTAAGACAAGGCACTAAAATAGTGCGAGAGGACAAAGAATAAGAGACAAGGATACTTACAGCGATTATTATTGTCATTCCATTATTTCCAACTTTTTGCCCGTCTTTACATTTTATAGAGTGAAATGGAGACGTCCATACACTCGTACTTTATGTGCATTGCTACTCTCCAGTTTAAATGAGTCCTCCCTATTTGGACATTTTCAAAGTTTTGTTACACAAACTTTGTGAAAGTTAGATGAGACTGAGAATCTCGAGAGTTATATGCATAGGAGATATAGCAGTACGTGTAACATGGAGTGTAGTATTACATTACATAATGCATCGTCGTCTGAGCCAACATGTGCATGGATAGGAGGAAATGAAACTAAATGCAAGTAAAGTAATGTAAAGTCACAATGGCAAAAAACGGTAGATTCCAATAGAAGAGTCTTTATGCATCCATTCCTATTCAGGGAAAGAGACTCAATTTATTTTCCCATGAGAAGGAGTCTGAGTTACTCCAGCATGACTCCTTTTATATATACAGGGACAAGACAGCCAACTGGAATCAGCCAAGGCTTTACTTTACATTACGCTATGTAAGCAACTACACGAGTCTCTTGACTTGCATTTGGTTACGTATATCGGAGGAGAAAGACAGACTACTGGCTATACTTAATATACTGCAAAAAGAAACAACGTGGCTCCATATATTAAACGTTTACTCTGTCTGAACTCCCCGTTACGACACACACATTAAGTACACTGCTGTATAAAACCAGTCGCACATTTTACTCGGCTCATTCTACTCTTCCTTTATTCCACATTACTGAGCAGTTCAGTTTCATAGACACTTTAATAATACAATGCCCGTTGTACGCATAGAGAGAGGAAGATAGTTCCTGCTATATACTTACATTGATAGCATAGGAGTGTAAACGGAGAGATACTTACAATTAAGTTGAAGAGTCCTGAAAAGTAAGTGTCCCTTCAGTGAACTGCTAAAAGTCAATAATGCAGTTGACATTAGTACTATTACACATCCATGTCCTTTAACTCCTCGGCCTGCATGCAATGCGAAGATAATGTAACGTCATAATCACTTTTAACTACGTGGACTTGGTGGAGAGCAAGAAAGTCTCATTAACATCCACTTACTTATATGCCTAAGAGTTCAAAACGATTTTATTTTACTAGACTTGTTCCATCTCTATTGCAACACTCAAATAATAAAATGTATACAGAGCCCTCCATTGAATAGCCTTCCTCAGCAATAATCTTATTTACTTTTTCATTCTTTTTATCAACTCTTTTCTCTATATAATTGTTCCAATGGGAATTCCAATCCTACTGACCTCCTGTGATATACCTGCATCTTTCCTGGACAAGATTTCATTGTTGGCAACGTTTACTGGGGTTATTCTTAGATCCATTGTTCAGATTTTTGTATTTGAACAGAATAAATGTGTATTTGCTATATCTTTGGTCCATACTCCAAATGAGCATGACAATTGCATAGCCTGACAAGTCTAAGAAGTCACTAACCTATGTAGGTTAGGTTGTGTAATGATAGTGCTTAGCAGGAAGCAGGATAGGATTATGTAGCGCTCTTCTAAACTGAATCAAGTTTAGGAACAATACACAATGTAATGGCAGAGAGTTTGAATTGGCGTATTATCATCTCCGACTCTAAAGAGTCCATTAGGGTTCGTACGTGCAGAAATTATGGCAAAGCTTTCTATACCCGCCGTTTCTTTTCTCCTCCTTCACTTTCTCCTGCTTTCTTCTCACTATAGACCAACATTTACTATTCTAGACAGAAATATTATATCACCATTTCTAGTAAGGTAACTACAGAACAGAGACAAAGGTAAGTCGAACAGAATTCTGCGAATCGAGTACATATCTAACTTATATAGGTAAACAGGAAATATCTATTTACTTTCTTCCTATTTGCAGTCTGTAGCCAAATGCAGTTCAATCTCAATATAATGAAATATTGCAGTGTATAGCTAGTGCATTGGCACATTATTTCATTCTATTCAGCTATTTCCATTTACGAAGCAGCTTTCTTTTGCTTTAAAGTCATTCTCTGCTATTTGGTATTTACCTACCACCATGCGCCTAAGAAAAAGTATTTCAATGCAATTCAGTGAATCACAGACGTCTGTATTTCCATGTTATATTACTGAGGCTAAGTGACATCAAGGCAAACGCATTGTCTACTATAACTTCAGTTATATAAGTTGTTCATGAGACTAATGCAGAAAAGTAGCATTGAACAGAGCCATTATAAGGAGAATAATATTTGAATTTTGGATGTTTACCTAGAAAATGTAGATAGAAGTCTTGTGCTTGAGTTGTGAGTGAATTGAAAGAAAGTTAATCAAATAATTCATTGTGAAAGACAAACTTTAAAATTCATTTAAAAAGGTGAAGACAAGAGGAAAAATCGTTGAAGCCGAGACAACTTTATCTTTTCTATAAAACATTTCATCCTTGGAATGAAAAGATTTTCGAGGAGAGGGGAGGATGACAGAGCGACAGTTGGGTAGTGATGTGCGATTTTATCATGGAGAAATGAAGGTGATGTAATGTGACGGGAAATCAAGTGGAGTGGATGAAAGTAAAGTTTTGACTTCAACTCTTTCTTATCGTCACTAATGGGGTTGATGATGGGGATTTGATTCAGCGTTGACTGTCATCCTTTCAATTCTCTTCATTTTCATTATTTGACATCAAATGAAATGCATCGTCACTGAGCATCCGGCCGTTTTAGCCAGAAAAATCAAATGACACTAGGTACAATGTAGTCACATTAAATGAAATCTCATTAGCGACACTTCTCTTTCCTAACTTGATTACGCGTCGAGATATGAAAGTATGCTAATAAAAACTGCAGCTATGAACATCTAACATGCAATCTGCATCTGTCGACAACGATCTATATTCAGGGTATTTCTTGGGAATTCTTACATCTTGTAGTCATATACCTAGTCATACAGGGTTGCTATTAAAAAGAAATTGGACTACACAGACCAAAATGATCAAGCATTTGTAGTTACTACGTATATTGTGTGTACTCAAACAGCATATCAGTAAATGACTTTTGCAGATCTTAACTGTTTCATTTATCGGATTTGAGACACTCAATTCAAACTTTCTTGAAGCATCTTGTTTGATGTCTGTTATAAAGTATTATAGCTATTTTGAAATCTAACATTGCTAATGCAATATTTTGAATAATCTGTGCATGAAATGCTAGTAAGTAAAGTAAATGCTGCACACATGGGTTTCCCATTGCATCTCACAAACTGAAGATCCTATTTGTACAAATGTCCCAGAATTCTCAATCACACAATTTTGTTTTACACGAAAAAAGTGCAATCAACATTTACGATTATGAGGAAGTAAAAAATTAATGTCTTTATTAGTCATTGCCGAAGGTATGTCAGAAGCCTAGGATATTCAGTAGGAGTGGTAGGAATGATTGTCGTGTTGAACGGACAGTAAAAAGTGCAAACAAACACTTCATTTTGATGCAAATGAGAGTTCGCATTTTTAGTAGAAGGGTTCGTCTAGTGAACGGACGACTCACCTTTCAACATTCATTTCATTTAACGCTCTTTGGAGACTGGAGTTGTATGTGAATGGGACTGATTTGATATTCATAGGGGAAGTGACAAGTGTCGGAGTAAGCTCTAAAGAAAAGTGTCCTGTCGACTCCAACTGAATGCAAGAAAGTGGATGTAACATTTTATGCACTGGGTAATAATAATTCTAAAATATAACTATGATTATGCATTCCGTGCTGAGATGGGAGTAGACGTTTGCACATGCAAGTAAGTGTCTGCACACCTCATGCACCCAATCGGCTGCTATAGTCGTAACAGTATTGCAGTATTACATTCGACTTGACTCCGTATTTATTACACTGACTGCAACTGGGATCGAACGCTTGAATGAGCCCCCCATTCAGAGACAACCCGTTCGCTCTATTCACAGAAAGTTAAAGAAGACTTAATGAATGAAATTTGAAGAGAGGAAAGGAACTCACATCGCATAACATCATCAGCCGACTCATTATTATCATAGAAGGGGTGTGAGGCGGAAATATCTTCGAGGGAGGCTTTTTGTTCCCGACTTGCTTCACTCTCATCCTCACTCACAATCAGTTACATTTGCATTAGCTCCTACTACTACATTAGTCATTCAAACACTCCCTTTCACACAATCCTAATGCAACCCAACCAACCAACTTGCCAATTCAGAGTCAACTCCTGTTTATCCAACCCAAAAGAAACAAGTCACATTTCCCAACCATTTGTCTTCACTATTACAACAGAGGACTTCAGACGACTACTAACTACAGAATTCAAACAAATAAACCATTTTCAAATGCTAGCTTAATTAAACACAACAATAACTCACAGTTAATTAAATATTAACAACTATGAGAATGACTTCCGAAATCGGCAAATTGTAATAATTATGTATTTTGTTAATGTATTTTGTACATGCACACTAATTGGATCTAGAATAATGATTTTGTGGTATTTATACAAATAATTGGACATTCTACTCTGCAGGTACTGATTGAATTAAGTATGACCACATAACCGCTGTGATGAGAATTGCTTTGATGATCTTTTGATGGCTCAAGTCAAACATCTCATAATTTGTTTGATATTTCAATAACGACAGGGATTGCAAATATTTTCCACACTTACGTAGCAATAGAAAGTAGATTTAGAATTGCAACACAGCAGAGAAGGAGTTAACATTCTGCATTGAAAGGGCATTCCACTCAGTTAGGTATTCAAAAATGTTGCATAGCAAAATACTGGAGAATGTCGAGAAGGAGATGAAACGGGAAATAAGTACTTTTGGTCAAGAAGTCAGTCAGTCACCAATGGACAATTAATTGGCGAAGCTTAGTCTTCGGTGGAATTGGTGTGTCTGGTCTGGTGGGTCTGTCGGTCAGTCTGTGCGGCTGGAGCCAGTGAGGCACAAACTAACAATTATCTCTGCAGGAAAGATTAATTGAATTCCAATTGGGTGTATAAAGACATTATTGCGCTTAATAGAATCTTGTTAGCAAAGAGAGAAAAAAGCAGGAGAAATCGGATGGATGGAAATAATGGAGACGTGATAGGAGTTCCCATGCCGAGGCAGTTGTTTGTGTGCTAAGGATGACCACGACAGTAAGAAAGATGACACAATAAGAGTGTATATAAGAGTGTATAGAGTAGACTGCAAGTGAGACGTCTAATTAATGTTTGGCCAAGAGGCACACAACCAAAACCAGAGGAAACCAGAAAAGTCGAAACGTCCCCGTAGCTCTGTGTCCTTACTTACAATGTACATTAAATAAATACGCAGTAAGCTGAACTAATACGTATCTATGTACACTTGGAAGCTTTCTCCTCCAAAACACGTCCTGCTCATTGTACTTCTTAAATATACACTCAGATGTATTTCTGGGCAGAGAGTTTAAAAGAAAGCATATTAGCTCTGTGTAATGCTCTGATGTGAAGAGATATCTATAGAGCACAGACATGTCTTTATAGGGAGACGTCTTTCTGGGAAAGTAATAAATGTACATCTCTTTCTTTTGTGTCGGGATGTGATGTTGTGTAGAGGAGTCGACATAGACATTTTTGTCTGAGAAAGAAAGCAATATGTGACTGTTCTTCCTTTCGCGTCCAACGGACGAATTGAGCGAAAAAACCCACCACGAACGTTGAATGCATGTAGACGGGAACAGTTTGAATGGAAGGAAGATTTGCTCAATGTGGCTGTGGCAGACAGGCATCTTTCTTATAATAAAAGAAAAAAAGCGTTTTGGAGAAAGCATAAGACGTCCTCTGGACAGGACAATGAATATAATATAACAACATGAGCGAAATAGAAAATTCCTCTTTCTCTCTCTCTGAATTCATGGGGATTGACCTAAACTATCTGCAGAACTCCATTCCATTCAACTTGCTCCATATTTTGGTTTGAACCTTTTTGCGTCTCTTTCCCCAGCAGCCACAGGAAATTACCCGAACAATGCACCGTTTTTGTATATTTACAGACATACTCTTTTTTAATGTAATTAAACTATTTTTTATACGTGCAACTTAGAACAATGTATCTAAGTTGGTCATAAATCCTGACTCAGAGCAACAAGAGTCATTAGAGTGCCTACCTACCCAGGCACATACATACATATTCAATTAAGAGTAAGTGGTGCAGCATCTCGAAGTTGAGGAATGCTGGACATAATACCTTGTCTTAATTTTTAGATATAACGTTAATGGAGGTAGCTGTTATGATACAATGAATGTAATGACAAAGAGAATTAAGTTGAGAAGACTGGAGTCCACTTGATTCGGTGCACCCAACCACTGGCCTATAAAAACCAGACAAAAAGAGGACGAGACAAGGAATTCCTCTAATATTCCAGGCAATGATCGTGGAAATACAGTGCAAATGATTTCGTACGGAAAGGAATTTTTGTTTCGCATGCCTGTCTTCGCGTGGCTAGAGTAGCCACTATATCTGGTAGTAGGTGAAGGCAAAAGAACGTCGAGGTCCTCGTGAGAAATCTCAATTATGGCAAAACGTTCCTCTTGATGCTTGTCTGGAGACTTGAGGAATCGACTTGACTTGAGCTCTTGAGCACAATGGATAATATAATAAGTATGAGGAGCAATTTCCTCCATTTTTTGCTTTAATTCCATTCCATAGCAAGCAGAGCAATTCTTGTCTACGTCACCCGTTTCGCCTTTCATTCAAGAAACAGCATCACATTACGAGCCTATCACCTTAAATACAACTCACTCCATTCGACATTACTGTGTTCAACCCATTATTCTCCTCTTCTGTACCTTTTTTCAACTAATTGTCTGCATTCTGAAGATACCCGACATACCCGATCGTCTCGAGAACAAGTCGTCTAGTTTCTATTGTGGCTCTTTATACTTAGACACACTTTATAGTGTCACATAATGAAATAATGCACATTCTCTTCTCTCGTAGTGATTATAATTTCATTAGAGCACAAGACAAAAGGCCAATCATGCTAGTAAATATTTTCAGAAATATCTAGAGCAGTAAATTACCCACAGAACTAGATGATCTGTGTCTACAGTTTATATACCCTCCCCGCTATACTGTCAAACCCAGGAATCGCAGAAGTAACGGGGAAAGTTGCTGGTGAAAGTCGATTTTCTCTTTTATCTAATACTCATTGCCGGTCGGACAGAGCAGACTTTCATTTATTTTATTTCCTTGCCTATTCATTAGTTAGCAACAGTTCAGTGGCATGGCATGACAAGCCAAACCTAACCAAACCATTAAGTCAGCCAAAGCAAATCAAAAGTTAAGGTTTAGCATGTAATATGAGAAAAATTAGAGACAGAGGAAAAGTCGAGTTTGGTTAGATATACAGACGGACTTTGTAGTACCCGAGCCATAAAATGCAATTACCCGAAACATAGTGTGCACTTATAAACCGGAGAAGACAAGACAAACTGCCTTCGTCTATTTAAAGTCTCTTTGCTTTACTTTTAGTCGAGTTGACTTGTCAGTAGGGTGCACTGGATATGAGATCACCCAACTCTTTCACCAGCAAAGATGAAAACAGCCGAACAGCCAGGTCCAACCGACATATTACAACTCGCACTGCTTCACCTCCTTCTTTTCTTTGCCATTCGACTATATGTACTGCCGAAGACTGAGCACTATCTAACCAACCAGATCAGGATACCCGTGGCTATACTCGCTATAACATTCACACAACTCTGTTCGTCTCCCCGATGTTTGAAAGACAACTCTTCTACCTTCCATAGCAGACCAGGTAGTAGTAGTGTGAATCGACTGCGTAGGTACCGTAAATCATTTCAGACGCCTAGGGATAATACATTGAATTACAAATAATTCTAGAATTCTTGTACATATACATTTCGATCCTCTTTTAGTTTCTATGCTGGCCCTACATAGCATTTCAGATTGGGTGAATGACTTCGAAATATTAAGAATCTATTCACAAAGCCCACATAATACCAATTCACATGCTAACTGCAAAATAAATATTTTCCAAGAATTATGGAACCATTTGTATGTATGTGTGGCGATTATATGCTGGGGACCCGTCCAAAAGTTGGGAATTTACGGTAGTCTTTTTTATATAGGGTTAGGTAGCAAACTAATTTCATTTCATTTGATGCTGGAACATCCTTTGCTTCTTTCAAGTCTACCTCGAGCAGTCTAACCGCGATCACCACTTTGACTTGACTGCAGTTCAGTTGAGTTCGGCAGCAGACGGTTCTGTTCTCTGTCCTCTCTCCGCAAAACTTTATCTAAGCGAACCATTGAGCAACTTTCTCTGAGCTCCTTTCTTTCGGGATACCCTACCACTTACTACTTGATGAAATTTTCCAGTGAAGTAAAGAAGGGTAGCTACACCTTTGTCCCTGCACACATACAGAGTCTGTTGTACTTGGTTAGGCATCTATTACATTAGCCTTGGCCACCCACACGGCGAATGTACCCATTCGACTGGCTCTAGAATTTCATGATGAAACATTTGCCTTGCAGTGGGATGCCATCCTACTTTATATCTGCTGACACGACATGTACTTTCAATTGCTCGGCCCAACTTCAACTTAACTGTTGTGTGCACATATCACTTTCCCATCAATTTTCTAATTATACAAAGAGACCTTTCCACATGCTGCCGCACTTTCTCGGAGTTATTCAACTTGTAAATTAACGGGGGCGGAAATACACACAAAATTTACTATGCTACTCCATTACTCAAGCTTGCCTGCATATTTTGTATTGCAAAGCAATTTCATAGAATACACTTATGAATTATGCAGGTTCATCGATGTTTTAAAAGGCACTTGAATATTGTGAGCCATGAGAACAATCAAGTCGTTCCCCAGAATCGACTGTCAAAGGAATGAAAAGACTGAAGTGAAACGAGGTTAGCGATTCCTTGGAAATTAAGTATAGGGATGTGAAAGCGGAAGAGAAGTTTAATTTATTAATAAATAATAATTGTGTCAGTAGATAAACTATTTATCTGTATTTTCGCAAGAAACTCACCAGAGATTCGAGTGAGCTAAACTAAATGTTTTCTCTTGATGAATACAGGCAGCTGGAGTAAACTTATTATAGTTCTTGTCGTGTTGCCACACTCAGTTCATAATTAAGCTAAGTAAATTCGAGACATGTTATGTTATTTTGGCTCTGGCATGAATTGGATGGGCCACGTCAAGTCTTCCACCATCGCTCGTCGAGAAAGTCTGCAACTCCGAGCAGTCCAAATACAGAGGCCCAAATGCCTATCCCGTCGTGCATATAACAAATGCTAAAGTCAAATATGCATTATGTCAACCATAAATATAGCCAATGTAGGAAATGAATTCATTTTGAGTGCTATATCGGGGATGTGTAATCAGAGCCTATATCCTCGTCAGACAAACTAAATTAAAGGGAAAGTCAAGGGGAAAGTAAGTGAAAGTGTAGATAGATAGACAAGGAAGTCTCTCTTTGAATTAGACACTCACTCCCATCCTACGCGTCACTTCTCTGTCAATATTTACTTTATTAATATGAACTTGTTATCTCGCCGAAAAATTAAATTAGCCCAACACAAGAAGTTACATAGCATTTCCAGGCTGTCCTGTCTCTTCCTCGATGCAACGTCCCTATACTTCAAATAGCGAACATAAATGCGAGTCTTTTATCTCCTTCTCGTGGCAAGGCGTGTCATGTTTAGTTCATTGCTTTCTCTACTCTGTGCGTAACATAAGTTTTAGTAAACATCTCAACTGCACGTACTCACACAGTACAACCTTCGTAGGTACTCAAGGTAACTTTTCCATCCACCACCAGAAACAACTACATTATACCTTGACGTTAAGAGAATCAAACCACATAGCATTGTACCCCTTTGATGGAGTATCCTTATAAATGTGCATCCCCAAGCGAAACGAACGCATTTCAAATACAACTACTTACAGACATATACCATATATATGTGTGCTGCTTCAATATCCTCTTCTGAATCAAGTTGGATAAGTCTGTAAAACGTCTGCACACTTTATATTTCTAAACAGGGCAGTAAAGCCCGAGAGGAAATATAAACTTTAACTCACTTTACTGTTCATCGGTTTTTCCAACAAAAATACATTCGAAACATCGGAGTTGCCACACTGGCACGTTCGGTTTCAAGTTACATGTAATGTAAACTAAGTGATGTTAAGTAGTAGCAATGTGCATCATACACTCCCCCTGACACTCATGCTAAATGCGAATTTTGAATATAAACATACACAGTGTCTCCAATTGTTTGAATAGCATTGAGTAGATAGAAACGCACTCTTTATCAATTTTTACTTACTAGCAGCAGCCTATCACATGTGCTATGCTAGTAGGTGTTGTGAATCTGTTGAAATATATTAAACTTCCGCGCATGCCTGGTAACACGGATTTAGAATATAAACACTAAACGTTTAAGTCCCTAGCGCCTGCGAACAAACGAATTTATTCCAAACCCTCCTTATTCCATTATTCCAAGCAAACTGTCTTACGATTTTATCTATAGTATAGTGAGTAGTGATACGGTTGGTTACATTTAACTACTTCGTAGGGACTATTTCCTAATGTAATTGTGAAGAGACAGTTGTTATGTTTATCTACTTCAATATCTATTTCAATATTGTGACTTATATACAGATGACCTTTGTTGGGAATGAGTAGTATCTAAGTAACATAAACAGTTCGTTGTTTGTTTCATATTATTATAAAATATGAATCATATTATGTTTTGTGAAAATAGTGAG
>JABASH010005937.1:0-11292 GCA_019776445.1 Tomocerus maximus
CTAAAAGGAAATGCAAGGAAACGTAACAGCATATTGTGCAATGCAAGTTGGGTCTGTCAAGTTCTTATGAAATCATTGCGTGCTTATCAGTCAGCCGGGCAACTTAATACAAATCCGCCCGTTCTGTTTTGCCTGCTTAGATTTGCCTGTAACTTTCTCTAACTGTGCAAGAAACGTAGAGTTGGTTCGCCCTTAGTGTAACGAAACGACTTAAGTTGACTGAAATGCACGAACACATTTATTCCAAGGTTTAACTCGTTCCGAACTTCCTCCTCCAACCCATATCTCGTTTCCAGTTACAATTTCAACCTCCTGCTTGAAAATTCTAATATGATATTCGATATTTAGGAGTACATGCTGCATTCTTCATTGCCTCAACTCTAGTTGCATGAATGAGGTGGTCATGTTTTATTCTTATCGTACACAGTAGGATGAGCAAGGTAGAGCTGAGCGTTATTTATTCTGAGAATTGTCTGATTTCGTAAGGTTGAAGTTGAAGGTGCTGCCTTCAGGAGATGAACCGTAAGTCAAAGATTCACTCCGATACGAGTCAAAGGGACATTAAATATCTACGCTCTAAAGTCTTGCGCCTACCTGTGCAATTTATCATCTGTGCAGTCTAGTGGGTTCTAATATTTCTTTAATCCACCCATGTCTTGTCTAACCTTCACAGATTCGAGAAATATCTTGCTAAAGGCCCATCTGTCATACTTGATATAGTATCCTTAAATTGAGTCAAGGAAATTCAACGGATGCAACTTCGACAAGACTTGCCTCAAGACGTGGCATTTTCATCTGCGATTTCCACAGCAAAAAAAATGTTGCAAATGATAGAAAAACCTCTGGAGGATGCAAAGATCACGGTTACAGCTTGGTTATCGGGAATGAGATTGAATTTGAAATATGATATATGATTGAGTTTAGATTACAAACTTGTAGCCAAGAAAACAAATCTGCTCTGAAAGAGATATTCTGAGTAAAGTCGTTGTTCTACCAATTCTGCTGGAGAGAAAGATATGTTCATTGATCGCTGATCCAATACTGTCTCCTTCAGAACTACTATTATACAAATGAAGCCACTTTCCTACGTTAACGGATGCCTTTTCTAATAGTTTCAATCTTCTCACATTTCACAATTTTCAGTGTAGTTACATTTAAATTTGGTGATTTTAAATCTATGCTGTCCAAGACTATACACAAAGATGGTGGAGAGTATGATAAAACCGTCACACCAGGATTGAAAGAGAAAAATGAGCATTTCAACAGAGAGTGGCTTGTTATGTAGTGCTCAATCTCTCCATAAGACTGTTTCTTGTTAGCCCATCATCTCACTGTCACGACTCTGTATCTGTAAAACGTAAAAATAGCTTACGGCCAGTTTTATTTTCTCTCACTTTCCCTTATCCAACTCAAAATATTTTGACTTGAGAAAACATCCTTTAGCTTTCATATCATTATCTGCCTGACAGGTACATGTTAGGCTATAATCTCATACTTATCTCCTGCATTATATAAGGCATTCTTTCAGCAACGGATGAAAATATCTGGCTCTTCACTTCGATTACTCTGTCCATATTCATATTCCTCTGAAATGTCGAATTCCCGAGTAAGGCCAAGAGGTAGAATACATTACATCATGACTGATGTTTTAAGGGTCCATACAGAATAAACAATGAGGCAATTGAACCTATTGTTAGCTGAACATTAAAGCTAAACAGAACCAGTGCATTTGAATTTTGCATGCAATTTAAATAATTATACTTGTTTCGAATAAGTAAATTCTCGAGGGCAAATGCAGATACATAAGAAATTGGAATACAAAACCCAGTTTTGTACTTTTGCAACGTTTCCACGTAAAGCCTTGTTACATAAATCAGAACGGTGCATATCTGATAAAAATGTTTACCTACCTTAGAATTTAGGTCAGCTACTGAAACAGATTCTACCTGAACACACCACTATTATTTATTTTCAATCCCAACAGAAATCGATACACCTGACTCAAGTAGGTTTAGACTGAGTCTGTATCTTGCAGATTTTCAAAACAAATACTTCGGTAGAAACGTGAAAAACTTTCAGCAATTGACGTCATGAACAAAACTCATCCTCATTCCCGCAGTTTTACAGATAAATAGAAATGTGCATTGCCTCAGAAAGTTTACACCGCCTACACAACATAACTTTGAAAGATAAACATTTCCTGAACGTATACATGCAAATCAATCGAACCGATCTACTTAACAGAGTGAAGTAACAGGTCTCATATCCATAAGCTTGAAAACTTCCTTATTACCCTGGTCATAGGTACTAGTTAGAGTTGTTATTCCTATTAGTAAAAAATATGAGGACAAGTACTTCAGCCAATTAAGTAATGTTATCCATTTTGAAGAAATTATTGAAGAAAAGATAAATAACGGCGACAGAAAAACTGTTCTAAGTTATCTCTGCCCTGTTTATTACATTATAATCTAATCTGTATTGATTTCCAATACCTACTTTCGAGACAAGACAGAAATTCTGCTCTAAATATTTCATCGAAGCAAAAGCAACGTAGAGCAATGCATATAATATTATCATCTCGTAAAGGACATTTATGATTTAAGTGATATATGTCCCACTTCATTTTATTGTCTATGCTTTCTTTGAATCGTTTCTATTATTCCCAACCACAAATCATAATTAAATCAGACTTGCTCATTATTAAAGAACCGACTGCACCACCGCAACTAACTACGTAATACAATAGTATGGTGCACTCATCTCCAGTGAATCGTCTCTTGTCTCGCATTAGTTCACTAACCTAGGGAATTTAAAGCTACACATCTATCTGTCGGAGGAGGACTAGAAAAGGAGCGGAAAAGGAAGGCACTCTTTTGGGTATTGCTATTCTGTCAGCTTTCTCTTCTCTTTAGCGATCGATCATCAAAACACATGCCGTTTATAGTAAAGCGTCTCATATAGCAACTTAACAGAGTGCACTGTCTTTAGCTGCCCTATGTGCACTGAACTCAATTCAATTTTATGTATATGGGTAGGGAATGCTAAAAAGAGAAAGACAGACAGTCGCATTTGAATAGGAAAGTATATTTTCCCTGACTACAATGCAGAGAGTACATTCCTAACCCAAAATGTAAAATGCTGTCTGCTCTGACCTCACTTGCCATTTTGACGAAGATTTTGCCAAAAACGACACCCGTTTGAATTTTAAATGCCAAATTACATGTGCAAATCCATACTAGTACATTTCCACCATCTCTGCTCTTTGTATTTATAGTAAACACTTTCACAATTTACGGCCATATATTGTGTAGAGCCGATGCACTGGACTGAATGTGTACTTAACACAATCTAGGCTTGTGCAATCCCAAGTATTACTGCATTGTATTACCATAAAAGTCATGACAATAATTGTAATCCTATGCAAGCAGAGCGGGCGAAAGCTGTTCTCCCACACTTTTCAACTTACCCATGCTCTCTAGTAACTCCATATAATATTTAAAACGTGCCTTTTACCTTTCAAGTTTTTAACTCTGAATTCCCAAAGCAAACAATTCTGCACGAACCTCACCTCACCACACATATGAATTTAGAAGTGAACATGTGCAATTTCCTATTAGGAAAACAACCCAAAGTTTATATTTCTTGATGGTAATGTTCCCTCCTCTGTGTTCACTAGTAACACAGAAAAGAATCCGCGTTAAATAATGTTCCAGAGAAAGTTGCCACTATGAACTAAAGTACCGTAGTGGTTACTGCAGTTGGATCAAAGAAAGTAAAGAGGATTTGAATTCGATCCATGCAGATAAAGTAGTGCGGTCTGTTGTAACTAAGTACTACGTCTAGGACTTTGGTCCTTACAAAATCCTTCTAAAATACTTTCTCTTCAATCTAACTACATACACACTGGAAACCTACATCCATGAATCTAGATACCATTTTATCTCCATATAACATTATACCAATCCCACAGTGAAAAAGAACCAGGTATTCACCAAAGACAACCTAGTGAACATCGGATCCAGTTATCTAAGCCACTATCGCGTCAGATCAAGAATAGAAAAGGAAAGCATCTTTGGTCAATGGTATGCCTAAGTAGATAGGTATCCATTTTGTCTTGTCTCTGTATTCTTCCGACACAAGAACAAGATTGTTAATACGATAGGAGAAACACAACACATATAATATATGTATCTATGCTACTTTTGAAAAGATAGATCGCTGAGCCGTGCAGAACATCATCACAGATAAACGAAGGAAACCAGTGAGCAACTCAGAGAAATGGAACCTATAACGAATTCAACTTTGTTTTCTTCCACACCATATCATATTTACTAAAGTATGGATGCGTCCTACAAATAATACAATGGCATAGGCAGTTGTATTTAAGAACGGCATTCGATTTGACTGACATGGTGAAAGCATCCTTTTGTAAATGTGCTCGGAGAGAAAGTCAACGAAATAGTGGTCCATTTAAGATCTGTAACGTCGCGTGTGTTATGCACTACTAGTAGGACATAGAAGTACAATATAAAAGTAAGGAAGTGAAAAAAGGACGTATGTACGCAAAATTGAACTAGAAAGCTAGATGCTTGTTTCCTAAAGTTAGAGACAGATCGCAAGGTAAAGTAGGGAAGAAGGCATCAGACATTTAACGTATCTGTGCCGAATGGATGAGATGGTTTGGCATGGCTCGGTTTAGTTTACTTCGGTTTGGTGTGGCTGGTGATGTGATGGGAAAAGTCAAAGACGGCGCGATGTGATGGCATGTAATAAAAGCTAACGTTCTTCGAACTAAACTCAACAGAAACTCTTGTAGACTTAACTCCATTTTCTTAGTCCTCTACTAGCCTTCCTGCTTCACATGGAAAGTTAGGTACTCTTAGTTCAACTATAGTTAATACTGCAGAAAGCCTAGTATTGAATGCAGGATATAAAGTAAGTTCTGTTTTCTATGTGCAAAGTAAAGCTGAGTGACTGAGAATAATGCTTACAGTTTGGCTCGTCATACTTACTCCTAGTTAGAGTGCTTACTCCACCATACAATAATACAGAGCAGACAGAAAGTAGTAACTAGCATAAGCTATGCCATGACATGCCGTGTCAGTTGAGGAGCTCTGAGCTGCTGAAAATATTTTCGCAAAGAAGCGACTTTAGTTTCTCACTCACTTTACTCCTTCCCACTTAAGTTTCTCCTATTACCAAGTGTTTAAGTAAACGTTCCGACGAGAATTTCGGAATAAAGTTAGCAAGCTGTGTATTTACACTAAGCAAAAAAACCTTTATTTTTGGCTGTTGTTAGTAACCTAGTATTATGTTACTGTAGGTAAGTAAAGGATTTAAGGTGTTTGTATCTTTCCCCGCTAAATTGGCATCCACAGACCAGACCAAACGTTTTACACAAATCCGTATGTAATTTGAAGATTTCGGTGTGGGACTTATCCCTATTTGCAGATTCTCTTTTGTTACACAGACTTAAATATGTGTTGTTGCGGAATGGTGATAGTTTCCCTTTCTTCACTAAATAAACTGGCATAGAGCGACACGCGTCCAGCGGTTTTCCTTCTTACAACACTAAAACACGCTCCAGAAGATGGTTATAGCAGATAAGCGTTGTTTGTTACGGTCTAGGATGGGTATAGTTTTAGTGCAATAGTTGAACAGAGTTCTGTGACTGAAAAGGATAGGGCATGACACAGACAGAGAGATGTCTTGCAATAATATAACACATAAGTGATGCCGATGCAATGCCATGCAAGGCTAGTCGGGAGTCCAGTGAGAATGAAATGGGATTGGAGTGTATGAGAGGAAGTCGGAGGTCTGGATCGATGCCTTGCCCCCTGGCTATAATTTTGACCACAAACACTCTTGCTCTTCCTATCTCTCTGCCAGAAAAGACCCTTCATTTTCCACTCCACAGATTCCTTCCAAAATTTCGCACATTAATTTTATTTTTTTCGCTACTATATTAGACTGCTGTCTTTGAAGCCTTGCTTAGCATTGGTTTGGTTTACTGGGCTGCGTCGCTGCTATTTCTAAATGTATGTGCGTTCTGTCTTCCTTCCTCTCCCTTCCTCTTCCTCTCCCGCAATTTTCTTTCTCTAGAGACACTGGAGAAAATTTTCCACATCTTAACTCAAGTAGGTATACTTCTATCTTATAGACACTAATAGATATAACAGATACGCACTAGCAAACCTGAGGAATACTGCAACGATTGCAATAGTGCCTATAAAAGTGTATACAATAATCACACTTGCTATATTTCAGACGCGTCTCTGTAAAAGATTTTGATTGTAACTTGGGTTGACTATTAGTGTTGGAGTGGGTGGACTTGGTGAAAGTTTTGTGCCAACCTGCTGTGGAATAAATGCCAAAGGAGGATTACCTACGCCGAGACAAATACTACCACTTACTTATATTCATTGCATTACCATCCTGCACAAGAGTTCAGTTGAGTGCCTGGCTACTAAAAATGCTTTCCGTTTTCATATACTTACTTCAGAATCTCTACATTCTTATATGGCATTACATAGGGAGATGACACAACTTATACTACTGTTGCTTTATAAATATGTAGTACACATACAGATCTAAATACATCGTGATGGGATAACTAAATTGTCTTTAAAACCCATTCTGGGATATTATATTACTATAACCAAATCTCGTACTTACAAATATAGAAACAAGACGTCCATACTGCATTACACGTGTTCCTATCTTAGAAAAGGAAGCTTTTGCAAACTCTATATGCACTTCGCACACTATCATCAAAGTTTACATCCCCACTTACTATTCTTTCTCTTTATCATACAAACAGGAAAATCATCTCATATCATACTTTAAACTACTTAAATGTCAAAATCATGGGAATTTGTGTGAATTTTAATACTGTAACCGAGAATTTTGCAGTTCGAATTTTCTACACATCCCACCGTTTTATTATAACTTTAGTTTCTCATTTCCTTCAACATTTACTTCCATTAAATCATCTCATTATTCGCAACTTTGCACAACTCAGAGAACCAACGACCTAATGATATGGATACTACAAGCGCAAATAAAAACCTTTCATTCTGTGCCAAATAGACCTACTGTTACATTCCAGAGTTTACTTTGCCATTTGACTCTCACGTCTCGTCTTCAGTCCCAACAAGCAAAATCTTATTTAGTCAGGTAATGCCACAATAGCATCGGATAACATAACATGCCTTGCCTACCAGAATTAACTATACAGCTCCTTTCCCGCTCTGCATATAAAGGACCAACTTTTGAGACATCTATATTGTACTCAAAACTGTTCTTTAATATACTTACAGGTACTGCATGTATAATCCAATAAATTCATCTTAACAACCATGCTTATAGTCTTAAGTTAAAGTAACCACCTGATATCCTAACAAAACTTTATCACACGCTTGTGGCTGCTATTTATTTTCACAATTTGTCTAACAACCAAATACAAACACCATTATATCTTTCTACCATTCATTATAATCCAACAAAATGATAAGTGTAACTCGATACTCTCTAAATTCCTGGAACATAAATTGCAAACAGATAAAGAATGCTTTGAAAAGGAATAATAGCAGATGAACCATTTTCCACTTCTAAGAACAATACTTCTAGGGATAGAAGATAGAAAACAAATAATGATGAATAGATTTTATGCTTCCGCCTCGGAGCAGCCAAATGTGCCGATATGATGAGAATACACACACAATCAGGTGTTTGCTGACTTTGCGTTCTACTTTCAATGGCTTACACTCACATAAGGTGACTACATACAAACAATGGCATTATTACTAATTGCATGTTATGTAACAGAAAAAGCCAACCTGAAACATGATACCATATTCAGTCCGAACACTGCTATACTAATAAAAACGCAATTATTATTTTGATGGCCCTTTTGTTTCAGATGGAACTATGTACATATTGAGGATTATCTCTTTGCATAATATTATCATTATGTTTCGGTGGAAGTGGAGTAGGCACGTGGACATGAAGTGCTATCCCCTAAAATATTGAATGCCAAAGAAGAGAAGACATGACAGGACAAAAATTAATGTGAATTCACTAGAATGTAAGTCTATAGAGCAAGACGAATGATCCAACATGGCCTAGATAGCATTTGATATTTCCGCTGAGTACTCAATATATTTTATGTCCCACATAATCCTTCATTATTTTATTTTACTTCTAGTCTTATGAGTGAGGACAAAAATGGAACAAATCAACTGCCAACAAGGGAAAGCCAATGACAGCCTGCTCCTGGACAGCTAATAAGTATACTAAGCTAATCAAACAAAATTGTATGTCAAGTCAGATCAATTAAAAACCAATATCATGTATGCCGGGGAGTAACGCTTGACACAATTATTTGTATGAAACGAAATGTGCCCTAAGTTTGATTCATAGATAATAACAATAAAACATACGAACATTGAAACTGCCTATTGACCTTTACCGTCACAAAGTTGTACCTTTAACCAATATAGTTATCATAATAACAGTAAATATATAAATATTTTATAGATGTACATTTTGATCATATCACATACAAAGACAGAAAAATTCTGGTAAGAAAGTAAATGCAAATCATGGTATAGTGTCAGTGGTAATATTCCTGGTACAACATAAATTGATAGGAAACTAATACATGGTAAACTGCATGAATATAGTTTGATCAGTTACAATAACTTCATTTAATTGTGAAGTACAAAAATTACGTTATATAATCGGCGATATTGGTATTTGGTATTAATATTTACCCAATTGACTCCAGGTTCAATTGTAGTCTAGCTTTGAAGGCAGTAAAACGATGTCTTAGTGTATTCTTGTCATTGTGTGTGAATAGCATTGAACATCGCTTTCATTTTCTGTTGCAATTAATAATATAACTACGATCGTCCTTCCCTACACCCACTCCCATATCCAACCAAAGAGTGAGTGTGGTATACAGTCGATCATATAGGTTTACATTTGCTTCCTTACGCGAGAATTTTGCTGTATTTGCATATGATATGAACATGTGTACTTACTTTGGTTTGTTTGGGTTGGTTGACTGAACTTGACTACAAATACCGTACAGTGCACGCTCACTAGTTTATGTAAACTGAAATGAACTACAGAAAGAGTTGGTCCTCAAATATCAAGTATCACAAGTACCTACCTTAATTTATGTAGCGAGTGAGTTTGCTTTCAACAAATATTGCATAGCTAGAGAATTGATTTACCTAAGTAAATAGTTATAGTCACACATATTTTATATCTATTTCCAGGTCTGAAACTACAGTTTAGCATTAATGGAATACTTGCATTTTATTGCAGGCGAATGTGGTAGAATGGATAAAACAGAATCTAAAGTGTTTACATTCTTGTCTATAAACATTAGTATTGAAACAAAAGAACAAGAACTACAAACAATATCATGTAAAGCTATATTTTGAGAGACACTTTATACAGAGAGGAGGAGCCCTTGGCAAAGTTGCACATTCTGTATACATCATTTGTGTAATATCGTTAAGGTTGAGGCTGGGAAGAGTATAATTTGAAATGATAATGATGATGCAGCTGATGACAGAGAAGAAAAAGAATTTGTTAGCACAAGAGAGGAAGAGGGATTGAGAGTAAAGAGAGGCAGAGCAGAGGCAGTCAACGGAGAGCATGCAGAAGAATTGGTGAATCCCCGAATTGAGATTGCAATGCTTCAAGTGCTTCAAAAGTTCAGTTAGTCTCATCCCAACTGAAATTATGCTCTATATCTTATAAGGGAGCACAAATTGTATACGATAGTAATGTGGAGACTGGTGAAGCTAAAGAAAGTCAAATGTAACTATCTATTCAGCATCAAATGAATACCTTTATGCAACGTTGTATACACAAGAGAGATGCAATGGGAAACCGTGTGACTTCGACTTCAGTGAAGCAGTAAAAGCATAGCCTAAGCTATCTGTACATAAGTACTTTAGTGAAGTAGACGTGTAGACACAGCTAACAGCTTTACTACTGCCTATCTGTCTCCTAGACTCAAAATAATTATTTGCGTTACATAGCTTTTTCCTTCCCTTTTCAACCTCTGTGTGTTGCATACAGTACAAGCAAAAGAGACAGAAGATCAATGTTTGAAGATCATTAACCAAAAAGTTTGGTTTACGAGAGGAGAGAGAGAGGAGTCCCCGTTCTTTTCTCTTTGTAAGATTACTGTTGCTACGTTTCACATTTACGACCGATTCTTATGTTTAGTACATGTACCTACCCTTTTTGTTACATTCTATAAAGGTATTTTAGTCATCTGTATCATATAAAATTATACTGTCATGTACCAAAAAATATCTAACAAAGTACTTTAATCGTAACTACCTAAAAGGTAAGCTAAGAATAGTTTATATGCCCTAATAACTTACAAAAGGAAGATTTAATGGTTATTAGGAAAACTGATTTTATGAAATGCAACCCATACTATTGTAAATGAAAAACATCCGGCATCATTAGCTTTTTACTTCTTTGATTAAAATCCTAGAAACACGACTTATACAGATTAATGTTCATAATTGTAGAAATTTCGGAGTAACTGCGCATTATACGAGCATAGTATTGTGCTATAACAAAACAATGTGAACAATCAAATGTCATTCATATTTTCATTGCCAAAAATCGACTTTTGTATTCATTGGCTTCGCTTTGTTGGTATTTGTATGCTTTTAGTAGTGCATTATCCATTTCCCATACAATAAAAGAGATAGGAAAATCTGTATCAACCCATTTGATGCACTGTACTTATAGTCCAGTGTTTTATTATTATTACTCCCTGGATTGTCTGGATTATACTACACAAAGATAGCACAGCAACATTTTATCGATCTTCTGTGAGTATAAAATTAATTTAGTCAAGTCAATTGATTCTGGCGAGACAATTCAATCAGATCCGCCCAGACAGACAAATCAAGCCAGAGACAAGGGTTCCAAGCTCCTACAGAACGCAACACAACTAGTTCACAAGCAGCTATCCCCTACTAGGAAATCTTTGCACAGTGTAGAAGAAGGTTAGGTTTGTGATTCTGATCAACGTATAAATTGATAACTCTATTTTGCTTTTACTCGCAATTATTTAGTTACATAGAAGCTTCTAATGTTTGCTGAAAGATATTTTGAATTGAAAACTGAAGACTAATGTTTTATTTACAATTATATACTATTTGAACTTCGCAAGGACCAGCTCACCGTATTCACCTACTTTCCGATTGGTTTGTATGGAGTGTGACATTGGAGCGCGGTACATTTGATATT
>JABASH010005938.1:0-11290 GCA_019776445.1 Tomocerus maximus
ACCACCCCCCCCCCCCTAATTTCGTCCACCGCAACCCTGTGGTGGACTTTAAGGGCGGTCTGCCTGCAGTGGTTGCATTTGCATGTGTTTTCTTATTTCTTATTCCATCTCTGCACAAAAAACTCGCCAAATTGTCAATCAATCTATGGATTCAATTAGTTTCAATCCAATATTTAGACGAACTATCCTGGAGGGCCACTAGTTTGAGACTTATTACAATTTTGACCTGTAAAGGTCTTGATTGACAGATGTCAAAAAAAAATTGGAGGGATTCATTGAATATTTTTAAAAGTAACTAAAAGTCATTTTGGGTAAAACGGCAACTTGTGACCCACCAGGACCCTGACAGAATGTCTGATAAAAATTGAATTTTTCTCGCGTTATCTTTGCTTTCCTAAAAAAATAAAATTTGAATATTTTTTGTAGTCATGTGAATGTAAGTTGGTCGAGTTATGCCAAGTTCCGCTAGATGCTTGTGAGTACTGCAGTCTAACCTTAAACTTGATTAATGGAATCTTTGTTTAGAAACGCTGTACATGAGCAGGAGTGAGGAGAGTGAGGACAATGAGGACGAGGAGTATATTATAATACAGCAGTGCGAGTGAGTGCTATTATGTAATACTACGTAGATAGTCATGAGCAGATAGCAGTAGTGGAAGTGTAGGGAAAAGCCTACAGAACTGAATGCATAGGGTAGAAGGGAGAAGAAGAGACGAAGAGAGTGCGAGTAGATATTAGATCAGAGCAGAGTCTGTCTGTGTTGAAGAAAGCGAAAAAAGAACGTGGAAGTCGAGGAACCCGAGAGAGTGAGTGAGTGAGAGTAAGAGACACTCAATGCATTAATGGTGTAGCAGTCTCGTCTGGCTGGTCTAGTCCTGGTCTGGTCCTCTCCTAGTTAGTCTAGTCAGTCTATTATATTAATAATATTATTATAGCCTACGCTCCGGCCTTACATGTTGCTGCGTCTACACTAAATTGTATGCTAATACTACATACTGGAGCCAGAGCGAGTGAGTGAGTTAGTAGTATGTAGTGGCTGGTGGTGTATCATGTCGGTATGTTACAGGGATTTTGCGATATTCAACCACCATTTCATATCCTGTGCTCTAGAAAAGGCTCTGCCTCCGTTTCGTTTATAATAATTATAACATTTATGAAATATACACATCATTAGTTCAATCTCCAAATAACTTATTTTGGCGATTAAAATCGAACCTCATTATAATTGAATTTGCTTATACTTTCGTAATAAATAACCATGTCAATAAAATATTTTGCGACTATTGGCGAATAATTGTCGTCAGTTTGGATAACTGACTGACCCACAGTTAGTCAGTTCAATCTTGGATGATTATTTGCTAATAAATCACTTATTCTGCAAAAAAGGAATAATGTAGACGAATGTAATTAGTCGGCCAAAAGTAATTACAAATTAATCGTCACTGGCGACGGTTATTTCGCAAATAATCCCAATTTTACGTCTGAGTAACTAAAGTCAGTTTTCTCATTTTCAAACGGGAATCAGGAGAATAATAAATTTTGGTAATCCAGTATAGGTATGTAGAGCTGAAAAAGTTCAAGCTCAGAGCTGAAAATAAGTTAGTTTGTTAAAATAAGAACATTAGCGGATTGAGAAGTGTATACATTATAATGTACGGCAGTAGTGTAGGGCATCTATATAAAATGCGGTTATGCTTAGACCTGTAACATGTATATGCATGTAAGTCGGTCTGTCCGTTCTTCTTCCTTCACTTGAGAGTTTTCCGTTTCAGTTTGTTTCGTCGGTTGGTGAGGTAGAGAGAGGACTCTGCTGCTACTCCTGATAATAATAACACACTGCCTCCTCCAAACTGACATGACAACCAAAAGACCCTAGCAGACTTAGCAGAGGAGGCCTTAACTCACCCTCAGCATCCCTTACATTGCATCCCTCTCTCTCTGTAAGTCCTACTCCTCTGTTATTATATAACTCTTCTATATGTGACTGAACTTCTCTAGTATCTATCTTTCCTCTACATAGTATACCTCGTGTCTTACCACATTATACGTACGTAGGTACATGTCACTATAATAATATTAATTGTGATAGTGTATAGTAATTGCGATGGTAGTCTGTCTGTCTGTAGAATACAGGGACGACCCTTATTCTTACACCATTGATGATATTAAATATTGTGAGTCTGCCGAGGAAGGATACTCTCGGGAAGTAGGAGGGAGTCGGTGAATTCTAATATTCTAATACCTATCCACTGAGTGAGCCTACCAAAGAGAGCCCTTACTTCCATCCAACATCATTCAGTGCCCTTCTGTTGTTGTTCTCCCGATTTCCCTTCCACTCAATCCCACTCTGCAACATTCAGCTCATCTTTATTCCACAATGCAGTTCTTCTTCCCGACCAAGTCTGTCGGATTTCATTTATTGACAAAGGAATAACGGTTATATAAATTATTCTTATTACTACAACAGTTTCTCTAAAATCCCGAAAATAGTATTGTGCCGAATAGTATAAACAAGACTCCCAAGAACAACGGTGTCAGCATTTTTAGTTGTTTGTACTACTATTTCTAATTATGTTTTGAAATTTATCGAATTATGTCAAAAGAACTGCATTCAGTGGAAACTTGTTCCAGAAATAATCACGTCTATAAAAATCGTTTCTCTAACAAACCGTAGGAGGAAGTTGTTCATTTTGCATCTTGACAGAGTGCAGAAAATGTTTGGTGACGAAATGGGATCGAGAGTATATTGAAATCTCACTCTTCGTCATCCACTCCCTTGTCTTTTATTTCATTTGTGCACCGATGAAAAGAATGGCAATCCTCAGTTTGACTGACTGTGACATTTTGATGCTCCAACGAAATGTGGGAAAATCTAGGAGAAATAGCTCAAATGTGCGTCTATTACAGACCAAGTCTTTCGTCCACTCACACTTTAGTTGCAGACTGTGAGTGAGTTAACAGGGCTCTCATAATTTAATAGTAGAACATTATCGGCGCTGGGATATCCGTCGAGTGTCTGTACTGAGTGTAGTGTGTGTACTAATAATTACAATATACGGCAGTCAAATCATTAATTACTCCGACCGATGTCAGAGGAAATTGGAAGCCAGTTTCGATCTACAGTTTCAGACTGACTGACCAAAATAAAAATCAGAGGCAGTCTCGCTGCTTAATGATTATAAATATGATTTAGCAATTTAGGATTATGATTCTGTACAGTCAGAGCCAACGAACGGTATTATTATGATTGGATTTGTGGATACTGGGATGTTGTGACCGAAACGTCTATCAGGCTGCAGTGAGGATTCATGAAGTGCATTTAAATAAACTAGGAGTTTGTTTGGGTGAGATTTGTTATAATTATAAGGGGAGATGACTGGTCTTTCCATAAGTCAAGATTCCACCCGATGGAGGGTATAGCCGAAGGTCGGTCTGGAATGATCCCCATTTCCACTAATGTGTGGGAGAATATGTGCCTTCTTTTAAATACTCGTCCATAAATAAATGTGTTCAATTTGTGTTCTCTCTCCCTCTCTGACTGTGCATATAATAAATGCTCATGTAGTTAGTAGTTAATGGGTAGTTAGTTTGGGATACACCAAAAATTTGAAGAGCTTTTTGACCACTCCCTGCCTGCCTATATAGGTGATGAACTGCCAATAATGACGGGTCGGGTTTAAAATACAACAGAGCTCAAACAGTACAATACATAAGTGCCTTTGTGATATCAGTGACTATACATGTACTTGGATTTAATACCACGATGCCTACGCATGGTGATGGTGACTGACTACACTGATCTAAGCTCATAACTAACTATTGCAAATAATAGCTAAGGATAAACTCATTCATAACTACTCTGCAATATTCTAAAGGATAGTACAAGTCATACATGTAAGTCTCATTTCCATTTTCTACTATTAACCTAATACTAACTCTATAACGCGTCATCCAACCCAGTGGTGGACAACACACTCATTTCACTATACATGCACACCAATACAAATACATACTTGTTACTGCCTTTGCGTTAGGCCATCTCATGCGACGCGAAGTAAATCAAAACAGCAATAGCGCGTTAGTTCTCTATTTCGCTTAGGCGCTTGATACAAAATTCGGCTTTACATTGAAAGTCGTCCAATTAGTAAAATAGTTCAACAGCATGTTGATAGTCAAAACTACTTTCTCAGCTGTTTGTTTTGATTGTCAAAATTATCTGCCTTGACTTTTCGTTCCTTATAGTTGTCAATATTGCTGGCTTTGACTTGCTGTCCATTTTGTCGGTCAAACTAAAAATAAACTTGCTTTGATTACGATTGAGTGTTTTTATGGATAGAATCCAAAAATTTAGTTTTTCTAAGGCAAGAAATCAAAGATTTTGTGTTTCTAAGGCAAGAAAATAATAATTTAGTTTCTAAGGCAAGAAATTAATAATTTAACTTTTCTAAGCAAAGAAATTACAGGTTAAGGTTAAGGAAACTTTAAAATGACAGGTTAAGGTTAAGGAAACTTTAAAATGACAGGTTAAGGTTAAGGAAACTTTAAAATGACAGGTTAAGGACACTTTAAAATGACAGGTTAAAGTTAGGGACACTTTAAAATGACAGGTTAAGGACACTTTAAAATTACTGGTTAAGGACACTTTAAAATTACTGGTTAAGGACACTTTAAAATTACTGGTTAAGGTTAAAGACAATTTAAAATGGCAGGTTAAGGTTAAGGACAGTTTAAAATGACAGGTTAAGGTTGAGGACATTTTAAAATGACAGGTTAAGGTTAAGGAGACTTTAAAATGACAAGTTAAGGTCAAGGACACTTTAAAATGACTGGTTAAGATTAAGGACACTTTTAATGACAGCTTAGGTTAAGCACAATTATAATGATGGGGTCAAGGTTTATTTTACTTTTCGTTTGTTTAGAGGTAATTATTAATATTCCCAATTCGTCAAATGAATCTAATATTTAAAACGAACTGCAAGCCGTAACAGAAGCTCCCCCGATTAAAGGGAGCTGTTTACACGCACAGTTATAAAGGCACATGGTTATGTATTCCCCTTTGGGGAGGAGAAATCTGGTTTAGAAAATTGCCTGGAGCGAGCATTTGTGCATTGTCAATGCCATTTTCCATTCGATATTTGAACAAAGTGTTTACGACAAATTTCGATTGAAAAATTTACACCCAACCCGGTTTTTACAAAGTGCATACATTTGCGACAGTTAAGGCACGTGCCAGTATTTTACCTCTTTTAAAACCTAATCTAATAGAAAATATAGAAGGTATAGGTTAGGCTATACTTAACTGTCGCACCTATATGCATTTTATAAATCCCGCATCTCGCCCGCATCTGCACCCGCATCCAGAGTAAATGTAGTCTGTATTTATAATACTATTGACAGTATTTTGAGAAGGTTGTCCTATATATATACACTAGAGATAAAAACCAAAAAGTAATGATTATTTTATTCTCTTCAATTATTGATATGACGAACCCGTAATCCAAAGGTAGCCATTACTAAAACAGGCATTATTCTGGTGGGCAAGCCTACACAAAAGTATCTAGCCACTAGTCATATTTGCCTGAATAACATGTGAGATAATACGGCCAACACAGCAACCTACCCTACTTTCTCACATTCTTATATAGGGGACCAAGTCTGAGGAAAATGGATACGAATCCCCCACATTAGATAAATATAAAATCGCTGTTTTGACACAATTAATGAGTTTCATGAAATACATTCTGAGTGGTAGATAGTTTGATAAAAAATTATGATTTTATGATGTGAAAGTGAAGAAGCTCAGACAGAATTAGTGACTGATATCAGATTGATTTATCAATCTGATATCAGTCACTAATTCTGATACCAGGCTTTATGAATCTGACATCAGTTTGATATGATATACTCCCTGAAAGGGTTAGTTACTACGCTGTTTGCCCTCAAATCCCCTGTTCCTAGCTACACCAACAGATTTGGGTATTAATTAAAATTGTTACACTCTTTACGTACACTGCTGGGAACTGTGTACACAGTTTAAGATAGATTACTATATAAAAGACAGAAACACTAATTTGTTGTTTTCTTGCCTTAGAAAAGTTAAATTATTAATTTTTTGCTTTGAAACACTCAATCGAGAACAAAGCAAGTAATTTCACTGTCAAAGTAAGGGAAAATCAAGGCAGATAATTTTGACAATCAAAATAAACAGCTGAGTAAGTAGTCTTGACTATCAATATGTTGTTGAACTATTTTACTAATTGGACGACTTTCAATGTAAAGCCGAAATTTGTATCAAGCGCCTAAGCGAAATAGAGAACTAAAGCGCTATTGCTGTTTTGATTTATTTCGCATCGCATGAGATGGCCTAAAGCAAAGACAATAATTTGTATTGGTATGCATGCATGGTGGAATGAGTGTGTTGTCCACCACTGGGTCGATGACGCATTATAGAGTTAGTATTAGGTTAATAACTAAATAAGAGCATGCAGAGAGCTCTTCACTACATGCGCGATCAGCAGCTGCAGTGCAGTAATTTAATGTCCTCGTCGTTGTTTGCAGTTGATTTTAATGGGGCGAGTTATCTTTAGTTTACTTTTGCAAAATTTATCGGAAGGCATACAGTTATGGGAAGAAATAAAAATGTGAATAGATAATCACTAATGCTGCGGTATCCGGAGAATTCTTATATTAATCTAGGGGTATGGAGATATCGTATCTGGGTACTGACATTTCGTATTTGCAAATGGAGGTAGGATTTGATATGAGTAATAGTTTTAATGAGTCATAATTGGGAATTAGAATAAATATTGGGGATAAATTTATTAAAGTCAGATTCCCAATTGGAAAAGTCAGACCCGTTTCGGCAGTCAGAAATTTGACTTTTTTGAAAGGCAATATGCCACAGCCAGATAGTAGTATGTAAGCGTATAATGTGTAATGTATCTGTCTACACAATGTGATGAAGAAAGTGGAAACAAGAAAAGTTTCTACCATAAACCAAAAGTATCTTCATTGGTTGTTCAAGACGCGTATGGATGGTTGGTTTCTTCAAAAGCGAAAAATGTTAAACACGGTTGTGTCTCCGAACTTCACCATTTTATTACATGCATGGCTTCAAAAAATCATCCAACAATTAACCACAGCATGGTTCAACAATACTCTCTGCTCTGATATGACATTGTTGACCTGGAGAACATTTGAGCACTATGCGACCTGTGCACAACAACTTTGGCAAGTGGTCTTGGACACCAATGACTGGCAATCAGGATTTAGTGCCTGCACTTGTCCAGTATTCATGAAGTGTTACTTGTGTAAGCACATTGTCGGACTCGTGTACATCTCTGAAAAAATCGGCATTCCGACTACATTTAAAGTAGTGCAATGGTATTGGGAAAGAAATAATCCCGAGGTAGGCCAAGTTTGTCTAAACGTGCTTTAATAAAGTGACTACCAAATTACTAATTTTGATTAAAAATTAATATAGTTTGGAAGTTTTTGACGAAATAAATACTTCATACGCAGTCACTGCATACTATAAATGTTCAGATTGTACAATTATAACGGCACTCGGGCTATACAACGGTGAATCTGACTTCCCTCTAACTTAATCTGACTTTCATTAATTTCTACCCATGAATATTATACCTAATGCAAATCAAGTAAAAATCAGGGCATCGAATAGACAGCTTTTTTGCCTTTTTGTACAAAGAAAGGGTGTACAAAGTGAACATGTTTGCCAGGCTAATGCAATTGACATTACTACGAGGTTTAATGCATAATTATCACATATTACATATTTGCAATAAAAACTATTCATTCGACACTCGTTGCTTTTATATTCTACCAACAACCAATCTGAATACAATCAAGATAATTTTTAAAATAAGTACTAGGGCATAATACCATAATAGTATCATTCTTAAATTAAATTAGGTAAGCATTCAGGGAGGGAATAACGAATTTAAAGATTCAGAAATACCTATCAAACCTTACAAAACCAAACTCTATATTTAGTAGTTGTATCTTCTATCTTGGAGCATTGTTCATAGTATTTGTACTCATATTATGATGGATAATGGGCATTGCCAACCAATGAATCTATAACAGATTTGCGGTTTAGAAAAGTCATAATATTATAAGGATACCAAGTTATCGAATTTTCTTTTAAATCCTGTCCTTAAATGTGTGCTGAAATATGTCCATAAATATTTACTAACTATAGAATTTATATTTGTGTTTATGCCATAACAAATGATTTTAACTGGTTGCTTGCAAGGCTATATTGATGGGGATATGGGAGCTGAAGGGCCTCGCCGAAATCCAAGTGACTTTCGACAAAAATAGCCTAAATTTTTATATTCCTTATATTCTTAACACATCTTTCTATAGGAATCTTAATACGTCTAGTCTTGTCTTATTGTCTTAAGATTATGTATTATATATATGCTAAAGATAATTGGATTGGAGTCATGAAACTTGTAGGTTAAGTTAATAGTTAAGTTTAGTATAATAAATATATAGGATATCCATGTCTGGGGTGTTAGAGCTGCGGCCAATTGTGTTGGAATCGCTGATATTGTGTGTTACTTTGTGTTTCGGGAATTTTTATCTTTTGACATGTCAATAAAGCAAGTATTCAGTGTGCATAATAACAAGGATGATATTATATTTGCAGCCACTTTTAGCTAAGATTTTGTTGACTAAAACACAGTCCTCTCAAGAATATGTGTTACTGAAACCACGAAATATATTGCAAAATGCTGTTTTCATTGAAAATACATAGTTGTTAGTTAAAGGCTGGGTAAGTCTCAAAATATTGAAATGTGTCTTTTTACATCGTCTATTTATGAAATAAATAGCTAAATCCGATGTTTCAGGAGGAGCCGGGGCAGCGCTCTATAAAAATATTAAATAGATTTGCGACCCCCTGTTCAGACGAAATATTCTCTGCTTCAGCTTGGTGGTGATGATCCCTGTTTTTCTTCCCTGCTGCACGAAGACTGTTTCACTTTTTTGGGAGTTTGGCTATGAAAGTAGTGGAGTCTGACAGTCGTCGTGTTGAGTTTTTGTTGCTGTGTGCGTTTAGGGCAAGCGAGGCAGGCGGATGGAGTGTCAGTCTGTATGTGGGGACGACTCGTCCCGGTCTCGGCCCCCAGTCGCTGACACAGAGGAGGCCTAAAAAAGCCTTCAACTTTCCACGTGCAACCAAATATAAAGTGTCTTGCACGACTTTTTTGGGAACGCATGAGCCTGTGTGTGTAAGTGCCGAGACTGCCCTCCTCCCCTCCACTCTCGGCCGGCTGAAACCAGACTCTTCTGCCTGTCTTATGCTCTACTCTCGATCAGCTCTCTCACAGACTGCAGGATCGCTCCTCAGACCCTCGTCTCCTGTCCTGAACATATTTATTCAAAAATTACTTTCGCCATTTACAATCTTTTATGAAACCCATTCCTTTCACGACTGACGCTGAAACAAAAACTTTTTCATTTGCCAATTCTAAGAAATTCTGCGTTTACCTTGGCCCACTTTTTTGACAACCGCAAGTCAGCCCACCAGTTCAGTGCTGGCTAATTGAACACTTTTTTGCATGTTGACCTGGCCAGTGGTCACAATGGTCAAAATGTCTGCCCCAAGTTAGTTAGACAAACCAATCAAATTTTAAATATTGAGAGGGTGAAATATTGCCTAAAACCAATGAAATCGCAACATCATGTATATGCATTTTGCAAATTCAGTAAAAAATGTTGCTATTTTCTTTTTTGTTTCTTGGACACAACATAGTATGTTCATAAAAAGGAGGAAACCAACAATGACCTGTCAAAGCGCTCTGGCTGAAGGAGACGTCAGAGTCTGAGACAGTTATTGTTTTGTCATTATTAATAGTTTTATGTTACTTGGTATACTACAGATACAGAATAAAAATCGGCAAATAAAAAATTGGGTTTTTATTGAATTTAGTGAAAACCAAATGCAATTTAATTATTTTGTATGCATCATGTGGCCCGAAACCAACAAGGGAGTAAAAAGGCAGTACAGTTTATTTAAAAAGTAAACGAAATTAAACTATCTACCTAATACATATAATATTATTATTAAGCATTAGCTGACAGTTTATTGAACTTATTCAAATTCATTAATTCAGCAAGACTAAATTTACTGCAACAACGAAATAATCGGCGGAGGAATCCACAACAAAACTCGGACTAAAATTTCATTTAGCGGAGTTTGCACATTCCGTTTGTCATTTTGTCAAGGAGTTTTTATGCGAGACAGACCGTTTTGCGTTGTCTCCCCGTTGCATGTGGGTATTTAAAGTTTTACAATGGGAATGCAAATAAACACTATTACTATAAATAAATAATTGCATTGGTTCTTGATATCTTTCGCCGCTGAAGGTTAATGTCGTTTAATTTTAGTTGACAGCGCTTTAACTTTAGAATAGTTTTTGTCTCTCATCTGTCGCGTTGGCTTCCATATATTAATTAGCATCATAGTACTCGAAGGAAACACTAGCAAGTAGACTGAAACTCAAACAGTATCCTGCTCCTGTAGTACTTTATACAGGGTGTGTACATAAGAGTTAAGTTTAGTGTCATTTGGATTTGGGCTATTCATAACTCTGCTTACAGTTCAGTGAAGTGGAAAGTTAACTACCTACCCTCCTACCTTAACCCATAACCCCATAAACATACATAGATAACTACCCTCCGTAAAATCGAATTAAGTCGCATGTCGAAATAATTCACCAGGTAGTGATTTATTTGATCCAAATCAGCTTTCCCAAAAATTAATTCGCCCTTTCGAAATAATTCACCATCCCAAAAGCCAAAAGTGAGTATTACAGAAGTGGGACAGTTTTACATGCCACATTATTAGTGAATCCGTGTGCTGGAACAAGCCTTTTAAGTGCGGGTTCCAGCAGTTGCGTTTACATTTGTTTTCCTATTCCGCCAACTCGCCTAATTGTATAAGCAGAGTATAAAGTCGGCTTGCCGGAAACTGTTTTTTGTGTACGGCATGCTGTAAATGCCGTAAACTAACCAAAGACACTGTTTTTGGAGCTAAATGGCATGGTAGTAGTAACATTTACAGTATGCCGTAAATTAAAATCAATTTGACGTAAATTAACCTTCGTCTATATCGTGTGTACCATTGTCACATTGTCTGTTTGTAAGTAACGAGACCGTTCACCCAAAGTTACCCGTCAATAAATGAGAAGAACAATGTGGCCACGGCCACACAAAATTAATCTAGTCTGATTGACTGGATATGAATATTTTCTTGTAATTT
>JABASH010005939.1:0-11288 GCA_019776445.1 Tomocerus maximus
CAAAACAGCTATTACCAGTTGGTAACTCACCTGACACTTTCAGAAATACTCGTTACCCGGGTAATATAGTATTTTAATAAACACCGAATTTTCGGATTAAATTGCATTACTTTTTCCCTATACCGAATCAAATACAGATTTTCGGGTGAACAAAATTTGTTTTCGAAAAAACCGAACCAACCCGCCTTTCGGCCAATTTCCTTCCCTTTTGACTAAATGTTAAAAACACCGAATTTTCCACAAAAATTAGTTCCCTTACGATTAAAACCAAATTTTGGACATAATTTCGTTACCTTATGGCTAAATGTCATAAAAACCAAGTTTTCGACCAAATTGCATTCCCTTACGATTAAATGTCATATAAACCAAGTTTTCGACCGAATTGCATTCCCTTACTTACGACTAAATGTCGTAAAAACCAAATTTTCGACTTAATTCCGTTCCCCTACGATTAAATGTCATGGAAACAAAATTTTCGACTAAATAGCATTCCCTTACGATTAAATGTCATAAAAGTGAAATTTTCGACCAAGTTGCATTCCCTTATGATTAAATGTCATAAAATTCAAAGTTTCAACCAAATTGCATTCATTTAAGATTAAATGTCATAAAATTCAAATTTACGAACAAATTGCATTCATTTAAGATTAGTCGTAAGGAAATGCAATTTGGTCGAAAACTTGGGTTTTATGACATTTAATCGTAAGGGAATACAATTTGGTCGAAAACTTGGATTTTATGGCATTTAATCGTAAGGGAATACAATTTGGTCGAAAATTTGGTTTTTATGACATTTACGAAATTATGTCCAAAATTTGGTTTTAATCGTAAGGGAACTGATTTTGGTCGAATATTTGGTCAAAAGGGAAGGAAATTGGCCCGAAAAGCGGGTTGGTTCGGTTTTTCGAAAACAATTTTTGTTCACCCGGAAAATCTGTATTTGATTCTGTATAGGGAATAAGAAATGCAATTTAATCCGAAAATTCGGTGTTTATTAAAATACTTTATTACTCGTTTAGCGAGTATTTTTGAAAGTTTCAGGTGAGTTACCAACTGGTAATAGCTGTTTTGGATGAAAAGTTCATGCTATACTATATCATATGAGTGTCGGGTATTTGTTTTGCGGGCGTAGGGGCAAAGTGCTTCCCCCACGAGACAGGACGAGCGTACTCCTGATGCCAACTACTATTAAAAAGGAAAAAATATCTTTTTGAAGCTAAAGACTCTCTCGTGCTCGCCATTTACAAATAGTTTATTAATATGATACTAAATTTTATTGAAATGGTATAACGTTTTTAAAAGTTCTTTGGCTATTTAATTTATGCCACAATTAGAGTAGTTGCTATGTATAATGTATAACTAACAATCATAATGTCCGGTATTTTGAAAAAGTGGATAAACGTTTTGAACCTTGGACTGGACCGATAAATAAAAGATTATTGCCGGAAAGGTGAAATTCTCATCTATATTTTTGTTTTGCGGATTTTCGTTCTATTAATTAAGTTCGAAGTAATTGATGATCTAAAAAGCACCATTTTAATGTAGTAAAACATCAGCTACTTCGAAACCATTTGTAGTAAAGTCTAAACAAAGAATCTTAAGCTGTAAGTATTTCAAATTTGCAAAAATTGCAGAATGAAAGTTAGCATTTCGAATAAAAGTTTTATCTAAACTTGAACTGTATTCTTTCGAGTCTGAAAAACTTTTATACAAGTTATTTTTTTGCAGAAAACTAGTTATTTGTTGGTAAAAATAAGTATTTTTAAACCCAACTACTTTGAGTATGTGGGTGCGGGGCTGTGATTGTATTTGCAATTTATATGGATTTCTGGGGGGGGGGGGCGATAGCCGAAATCGAGAGTTAGCTCGAGAATTAGTTTCGATTAAGTGATAAGGTTCTTTCTTTGAATTCGTAACACTATGGTGCATTACAACCTTGAGAGTATGTTTGGTTTGGCGTAAATGCAAATACTGAAAAAATATTCGATTTTATTTTCCGCGTCTTAGATATTGACCTTACCTTTGAATTACATGCATAATTTATAATGGCCTGATTCTGTTTCGAATTGAGTATTACCAGCAGTGATTATGTAAAGGATAGAAATCCCTTTTCATGTTTATTATCGTTTGATTGCATATCATTCGCGTTTCTCTTGACCCTAGTGCATTGAATAATTTAGGTTCCATAATCGAACAAACAATGGAGACTATCATGCAGAATATAAGAAAAGAGATAGCAGAACGATGGAATTATTGAATATCCATCGTCAGTGAGCGGTAAGGGCAGAATGGTTATATTATAGTAAATACGTTGTTGAAATTGCTTAACTATAAGACTTTTAGAATGGTTAGTTTCATCCTGGTGTGTACGAAGCAAAAGTAGTTGAATATTTTAGTACTACTATAAAGTGTACATAGGTAATCCGCGTATATTGCATTCTCATGGACAGCACTGAGGAAAAAATCATGTATACTATTTACCACAAACTATTAAAATCATGCACCGAGTGTCATTGCTGGCATAGAGTATGCGACCACTTAGTATCAATACGGGTAATCAGCATGCATACAATATGAATTGTCTTAACTAGACCGATACCCATGTCTATGTACACAAAAATATATCAAATGGGTTGTTTATGCTAAGCGGTAATGGCATAATGCCACTTTTAATATTCTATCCTATTTTCTGCGAGTAGGATCTGTATTTAGTTTTTCAATTATTGATAATAATCATACCGACCGAAGTAAAACCAACCAGTGTAGATTCAATCATGAAGAAAAGAACAAATGAATATGATATAGTTAAGTAAAGTTAACTGCACGAGCTTAAAAGTCATACTTGTCGTGTATCCTGCGGTCGGAGTAAATATCGCTATATAAAACTTGGAATCGAATAATCCAGATAAAGCATAAACATCTTCATCGGTCGAACCATTTTCTCTGACTTTCCTTGATTCATAGTCATTCAGCCATGGCAGCTTCAAAAACCGGTAACATCGATCTCAAAGCCATTGGCCAAAATTTGGTGAAAGAAATCCCATCTTGGGATGTAAGTATCTACTACAAAGATTCTTTTCTAAAAACTTTTTGTCTAAATATGCCCAATTAAAATATTAACCCAAAATTATTTACAAAACCCCATTTTTAGATAATTTAACATTTAAGATAGAAAAGTTAGTTATGTAATTTATTTGTTCATAGCTGGTCAAAGTGGAAACTTTTTGGGCGGATGGTCCTGCAGTCATCATTTTCTTCCGAAGATTCGGATGAGTTTGCTGTAGGCAAGCGGCGAAGGAAATAAGCCTTCTTTTGTCCTTGCTAAAACGAAATAATGTTCGTCTTATTGGTGTAGGATTTCAAGATTTGGGGTTGGCGGACTTTCTCAAAATGGGATTTTTTAAAGGAGAATTGTATCTGGATAGTGAGCGAACATCTTATAAGGCTTTGGGTTATAGGAAATTCAACTTATGTACTGTACTGGCAACTACATTCACCTGGAGGTCAATTTCAGCTATTACCAAGGTTAGCATTTCACTGTAATCTCTATAATACCAGGAATTTGTCCCTTGGATTCTAAAAACAATTACCGAGGGCACGAATAGGTTAATTATGTACTTAATCATTTGGGTCAATTGTGTAAGCAGATATGGATTTAGTGCATAAAATCTTTCTGTATCAGGGGAAGGCTGACCATACTCCAAATAACCTGAGAGGTGACATTAAGCAAAACGGAGGTGTCCTCGTTGTCAACAAAGGAGGGTCTCGGGTTCTGATGAACTTTAAGCAAGACAAAACTCCTTGCGACCATGTTGACAATTCTGACATATTGAAAGCTTTGAACATTGATCCGTAGATATTCATGGGCACAGAGAATTCCAACCTTGAGAAAATAAATAAATATTTTTGGCTATGAGCTGTTTTGTCACCTAATGGTCATGTCTGTATGGATAAGTTGTGATTACGTGTTCATAGCAGTCAATTCAATATAATTTGCATGTAGGTACTACGAATGTGGTTAGGTGAGTAGGTTCACTATTTGCCATTCTTATGAATTTTCTTGGGTAAACTGACTTTGTCAAGCCTAAGGAAACGATAAGTTTGTTTGGCAATAATCGCAGCTTATTTGCAAGTGCACGTAAGTAATGATATATTTAGGCCTTGCCATTAGAAAATATATCAATTAACCGTTTGTTATAATTACTTTATCTTTATTATGAGAAATTAATTACTATTCATTCCTATTCATTCAATCACTATAATAAGTAAAATTTATAAAGTTCTAAAATTTATTATTTCCATACTTATCTCTAATAAAAGTTGTTACAACTGAATTATTTATTATTTATGCTACTTTATGTAGTTAATCCTTTGTTGAATTTCAATTTTTCTCCACTGAAAGCCACAAATTCTTTCTTACTTCTTTGGCTGTTATAAGAACGATGGATGGATCATGTCTGGTCTACAGTTTTAGTTTCAATTTTCTAAAACTTTTGAAATACCTTCCTTAATAGCGCATGCGAGTAAGGTGTTATGGATTGCGCTTGAGAAGGTCTAATTGCTTTAAAAATCAACGTGGCTATTCCCCATTCATCAGACATGAGATTTTCAATAGACGTGCCCCTTTGTTAGCATCACTTTATGATCTTACTATTTCCGTCTGTCTGTCTTTATACTACATAGGTATCCGAGCATCCGAGCTATTAATACTGTAAAATGTGGCGAGGGCAAATCACCTAGCCATCTACAGATAGCAAAATGCCCAAAAAATGAATATTTAATATTACAAGCCAAAAATTATGCCTATAATGTCGGGGTCTTAGAATGCCCCCGAGTTGCCAGATATTAGATTTTCAATAAGTGTGCCAAACTGTAAGCTGCAAATTTTCAAAAACAAAGGAGTCCCCTTTCATGTTCCTTAACACGGCCGACCAGGAAGGCACTCCTCAATGGTTAAGCAAAGAAGCCTCTCACGCCAAAAGGTCCTCGGAAGTCCTTCATTCTTAGTTAGCCGACATTCTTGCGACTAAACAGAATATAATTGCTTTCTATGAATTAGGGGTTTTCGGAAACAAGGATTTCGACCAACCCCAAATTTTAACTTTAGAGAAAAACTGACATTATTTTCGAAATTCTGGTCCCCGAAAACCTCTAATTCATAGAAAACCGTTTTATTGTTTTCAATCGCACGAATGTCGGCTAACTATACGAATGAATGACTTCCGAGGAGAGGCTTCTTTGCTTAACCATTGAGGAGTGCCTTCCTGGACGGCCGTGTTCCTTAACTGATTCCTATCGTTCTTCACTTTTTCTCGAGCCCAGGGATATTGAATAATTTAGTATATAAATAAAGAAAGAAGATAATGCAGGTATGACAGGAAATACTTCAAGGTTCCAGTATGAAACAGTTTACATGATCAAAACGGTCGTATAGGTACATTCATTATTTTTTATTTATGGTAAGCTCTATAATGAATAAGTATTCTCATCCAATAACTCCAAAGTACCTAAGATACTTTTGAGCATCTGCAGATGCTCAAAAGTATCCCAGATCTCCAAAGTCACTTACCTGAGTAGTCTGACTCAAAATGGTGAGACTACTTTGTTATGTGTTATAAAGAAATATCCAGAATATATTCCGGGAAGGCATGCATGGTCCCGGTCACTGGTGGAAAGTAGTGGGCATTATTATAAGTTATATATCAATGCATGTAAATTGAACATTTAATAGCCAAAATGTTTTGCATTTAAAGGACAATTCCGTTTGCTAATCTGTTTGATGGCAATGTCATAAACTTCATCATTTATTGCTAGATATTTAGTGACTTCATGTGTAAATGTTTAAATAACTTTGAGATAATGATTCTATTAAATTGACTCTTATCAGTGATTTGCGGAAAAATTTATGTCATACGACTAACTTATCATTATACGATAAGCATAAAGTATAATTACACCATAAAAGATGACATGTTAAAGAGTAAAGTTTATTTTGGAAGCATTGAGTGAACTGTGATAACCTTCGGACTCATTCATAATTACTTTTTATCTACAGATTTGAGTTGTCATTGTCATACACTTCGCGGAAACAACCATTCGCACAGGGTCGTGAGAGCCAGGTTTTTCGAAACTATTTTAGCATGCATAATTTATACAGATGTTTCATTTTAATATTTTGTACAGTTAGTGTTGTATAAATTAATTGCAACCAGTACTGTTTGAAGCATTTCTTCTAGTCAGTAAATTTTAATAAACATAATATTCGAATTAATTTTTAAAAATAATTACTGCAATGAAAATCATTCACGTAACATTAATCTTACACACACATCTAAAAAACAAATGTAAAGCACCTTTTAATTTAATTGTATGTTGTTTTAAAACTGGATTTTTTGGAACCTTTCCTTTCAGATATAATAATACTGTGATACATTCCTATGTGCAATTACCAGTCCCATATATTTAACAGTGTAAGTGAAACGCTGCCAAATTATGATGTAATGTGTTTTAAACAATTTGTTAAATTTTCCGCTACATTTGGTCATCATGGAGGAAAAAAAATAAAATAACTGAATGGAGATGCCTATAAGGTAATACGCACTAAATACTAGTTACAATGTATATTAATTATTAATTTACAGAAATCCAAAAAATTTGGGGAATGTAAAATGTATAATTTCAATAATTGAAGCTATGATTTATCAAATGAAAAATATTCTACTATAGTATATGGCCAGTAAATCAGGGATGAAGACTTTTTGGCTGGAAAACTACTAGCAGAGAAATGTGTCTGATCTGATCACAGCTGAAACGCCCACCGTGTGTATCTACTAGTAGAAACGGGCCGGTGAGAAAAATTGATTAAGTATTCTCAAAAATAAATAAATATCTGAATAATGATAATCATTTGTTTAGTTGTTAAATTGGGATATTTTAGTAGTAGAGAATAAAGAACTCTGCAAGCTGAAAGATTTCTTCATTTGAAAAAAAATCCAAGATAAGCTGACAGAAGAGGTTAAAGGCAATAATTAAAATGGACTCCGGTGCAGTAAATTATACAGAAGCACAAGATGAATCAAAAAATATCGTTACAGAAATAAAATTTGAAGCAGAAGAAACGATATGTAAAGAAAACTCGCAAGAAATTTTAGAAAAAGAAGCTTTGTATGCAAAGAAGGTGAGGGAAAAGGATTGGCTTGAACAGAATCAAAAACATTCTCGTGACTACTGTTGCAAAAATAGTTTAGGCATTTATTACGGAATGTCATTGATAGTTTTTGAGATTGTCGGAGTAATTTTACATCACGGCATTCGAAAAGAAATTTGCCATGAAGCCTACACAACAAGATGCTTTGTTATTTGGGATTCAGTAATTTTTGCAATTGAAAACGGCTTATTTATAATGATTATAACTACTTTTTTATATTACATGAATTTTCGCATTCTGCATATTTTAATATTTATCTTTCTGTCTTTGGCGACTTCAGCCACTTTTATTAGTTCAGTTGTTATAGTAGAATATTTGTATGAGGGTGATTTAACTATTTTATTAACTTTTGCAATTGTAGTGCCTCTTGTAAGTTTATTTGTGTGTTACATATTTATTTTCCGACATTGGATTGTTTCATATAATCGTGGTGTCTCATTTGCCAAAGAAGGCAATCTGCAACAGGCAGTTAACGAATTTAAGCAGAATACCACAAATCGAATTTTCTGGCAAACTGAAAAATGTCAACCTGGAAATTACTTTACAGTTTTATCAGATACCTGAGCGCTATATGGTTACAGGTTGGCTGACACATATTAGTGATTTACAGAATCATGAAGACAGTTACGGCGAAGACTTAACGTCCGAACAACACAAATATCTGCATACATCTACCAAATAAGATAATAAGAATCCCAAAAATATCGAACCTTAAGGCGTTTTTTTCAGTTTCATTCTACAAATATGAAATAAAAATGGAAATGCATTTTTCCAATGTATTTCTCCATCTCCTAACAATTTCAAATTTTGAGCGCTAAAAATGGGTTTTCAAATTGGGCCTTCTGGTTTGATAGAAAAAATACGAGTAGATTTCAAAAATGTAAACTTTATTATTTCTGCTTTGCCGTTGTCCTCGAATCAGGAATTTGCGAACAATAAAGCCACCCTTAACAGAGCTCCGACTATCTCTGATTCCTTTGACTACTATCTTTCTTCTTTTTTTCTCAAACCAGGGATATTGAATAAATTAGCATAAAAATAAAGAAGATACTGTAAATGGAAATACTTCAATGTTCATGGTTGCAGTATGTACAGTTTACATGATCTTATATTCCTTATTTATGACAAGCTCTATCATAGTAGTCTCATCCTGAAGTGTCGTAAAGAAATATCCGGAATATAATTGCGAGAAGTAGAAAAAAGGTATAATATACATTGCCCGTTGGAAAATGGTGGGCATTGTTACATAAGCAAAATCATACAAATGTCTACTATGTATTATCGACCCTAAACGGTTAAATTTTTAATAGCTTTAGAAGCTAACACACTAAACATGATTTATTTTATGAAATGTCTTTATACTTCGTCAGTACCTATTGGGATGGGTTCAGCTCAACGCGTCTTATCTATAAAAATGTACTTATACACACTCCACTGATAAACTTCATCGTTTTTTCTACCTTTTTACGTCATTGCATTGATGTACTACGTGAGTGTCATGTATTGCTTACTTTTGCATATATATAAGAATTACTTTAATCTCGCATTGTAGAAGAAGTCTTTTAATTCACCTTTAAACATTATTTTGACAATTGGAATTTTACAAAATGCAACAGTTTAAGGCACGCGTAATTGAATGCTTCATAGGATAAATTTCGACTTGGAGGCCGACAGTATTAATGACTTCCATGTCAAGTGAAGTTAAATAAGTAATATCTTGGAAATTTATCCTTTTCAGTTTATAATAATATAAATACATTTAAGCATCTTGGGTTCATACATTAGATTAAAGGTATATAAACCATGTATTAAATTGACTCATACATATCAGTGATTTGCGGAAACATTATATCATTCGACTAATTTATCACTACGATGAGCATATTTAGTAATTAAATCATATTGACTGAGTTGTGAATAACCCTCGGTCTCATTCATAATTGCTTTTTATCTACAGATTGGAGTTGCCATTGTCACACACTTCGCGGAAACAACCATTCTCACAGGGTCGAGAGAGTCTGGTTTTTCGAAACTTTTAGCATGCATAATTTATACAGATTTTTCATTTTAATATTTTGTAGAGCAGTGCTTCATCAATTATTGCGGTTCCAATAACCAACAGTCATGGCGCTGTCACGTGCTGAGGGTTCTGGCGACTGACTGATTTTTAGAGTGTTGATGATTCCGACAGGCATTATCATCTAAACCCGAAACCCATAGTCAGTGCACCCTACGAGCAGCTGTAGACACTAAGCTGGACCCCCGAGTATATTCAAAACAATTCGACTATACAATATCACTTGCCATTACGTCACTCTCATCAGCCATTGGCAACAAATAAATGATTTACAGCATATTGTATGTAAATTATAATTTTATTATTTACGACACAATTTCATAATTTGATTACATTTATGCCGGGATGTTACAATGTAATTGTACAATTAATACTTACTGAAATTGTTATGAATAAATACAAATGATGTTTACTAAAATAGACTTTAAGAAAAATTATAATTTAATAAACACTGAATTGCACGAATTGAATGAAAATAGAAACCTTGTTTATTTATTGGCAAAGTCACATGGCCGACAGAACGATTTTCATCTCTGTCTAAGCAGCTGCTCGTATCGTGCACTGACTATGGGTTTCGGGTTTAGATGATAGTGCCTGTCGGATTCATAAACACTCTAAAAATCAGTCAATCGCCAGAGCCACCTCAGCACCTAACAATTCCATGACTGTTGGTTATTGGAGACCGCAATAGTTGCAATTAGCACTATTTAATATTTAACTCGTTTCTTAAAGTCAATACAATTTGATAAACAATTTTTAAAAATTACTACAATGAAAATGAATTACATAAATAATAATATTTATAATACATTTGCATTTGAAAACATATAAATCATCCTCTTAATTCTATTTAATGTTTTAAACCCGGATTTTTTGGAACCTTTCCTTTCAGATATAATAATACAGTGATACATTCCTATGCGTAATTACCAGTCCCATATTTTTAACCGTTGTAAATGAAACGCTGCCATGTTATATAGTGTAATGTCTTTTAAACAATTTGTCAAATTGTTTCGCTACTTGGTCATCTTGGAGGAAAGAATAAAATAAGCACACTGAATAAAGATACCTAAGGTAATAAGCATTAAATACTAGTCAGTTATTAATTATTTATTTACAAAAATTCAAACAATTGGGGACTATAAGGTATATGTATAGAAGGTATAATTTGAATAATTACAAAGTTATGATTTATTAATGGATATGAAAATTAATTTACAATAATACAAATAATTGCAAAAATGTGTCTGGACACAGGTGAAACGCTCATGGTCCTCAGTTATTATTAGAAACGAACCTGTAAGAACAATTCACTAATTCTTCTCAAAAATAAATAATGATAGTCATTTATTTACGAAAAGTAACAAATTGTGATATTTTTTAGATATTAAAGAACGTTGCAGCCAAAAGATTTTATCGCTTGAAAAGAAATCAAAAATAAGCTTAAGAGATCAAAGGCAATACTTAAGATGGAATCCGGTGCAGAAAATTATACAGAAACACAAGATGAATCAAAAAATATAGCCACAGAACTAAAATGTGAAGGAGAAGAAACGATATGTAAAGAAAACTCGCAAGAAATTTTGGAAAAAGAAGCTTTGTATGCAAAGAAGGTGAGGGAAAATGTTTGGCTGGAACAGAATCAAAGACATTCTTGTAACTACTGTTGCAAAACTAGTTTAGGCATTTATTACGGAATGTCATTGATAGTTTTTGAGATTCTCGGAGTAATTTTACAACACGGCATTCGAGAAGAAATTTGCCATGAAGCGTACCCAACAAGATGCTTTGTTATTTGGGATTCAATAATTTTTGCATTTGAAATTGGCTTATTTATAATGATTATAACTACTATTTTATATCACATGAATTTTCGCATTCTGCATATTTTAATATTTATCTTTCTGTCTTTGGCGACTTCAGCCACTTTTATTAGTTCAGTTGTTATAGTAGAATATTTGCATGATGGGGATTTAACTATTTTATTATCTTTTGGTTTTTTAG
>JABASH010005940.1:0-11287 GCA_019776445.1 Tomocerus maximus
AGATTTTAAAGAATCTATCATTTTCAAGTTGATGAGAATTATTGTTCTCCGGTAAGTCAAATTATTGGCATCAGAATTTGCGATAATCTATTATTTGCTGAACAGTAGAAGTCAAATATTTATTTTGATTATCTTTAATAGGTACTAAGAGTTAGGTGTCAACTGCCAAGAAGTTCCCATAATACCGTTGATTGGAGCAGAAAATATTCCTCAATACATTCGGACTTTGGACATTTTGGACCAGGGACCAGCACTTAAAGTGGTAATTATTTATTGACTTAAATGTTTAATAATTTCTTCAATGAATGAGTGGTGGTTGGCTTATAAGTTTTTACAAATCTTTAATAATCCTTATAATTTGATTACTTTTAATAGGAACTAATAGTCTACTCTATTTGGAGGAAAAGTTAACTACAATAAATACCTTTCGACAGGGAACCCACCGTCCAACCCAAAAGAAAGGAGGAAAAATGAATTCCCGTGGAAGACAAAGTATCCGTAAGGTGAGTTCATCTCTCAAAATCCAGTTTTACATTTTTGATTAGAGATGTTTCCAATTTGCCCTCACGTATAAAGTGCTCATTAATTGTCATTCTATTTTATGCACTTCATAGGGACTCTTTTGGGCCGAGAAGAGCGAAAAGGACAACCGTTGGACAAAATCCAGACAGATCATGGCTAACCGAAAACTCTATGAAGATGCATTCAAACCCAAACAGGACTGGACCAACAAAGTCGTCACAAATCAACCTGAAGTACAAAACTGCACGAATGATGAACACAAAGAGTACAACAATCTTCAAAACGCTCTGGACGACTTGGTTTCTTTGACATCTCAGTTACAACAGCAGAATGAAATGGACCTTGTCCACGAAATGGTCGAATCGCATATTGCTGCTGGAGAAGATCTGCGAGGAGGACAAGAAGATTTGTCTGAAGCGATGAGCGTCATCCCAACTGCCAACTCGGAGAACGACCGCACTTTTTCTAAAAGCGTGGAGATGGCCGACTTCCAAGCATTCGCTGATCAAATGTCAACCGACACTGAAATGGCTTTACTCAACAATTTCGTCTTCACTGCGGCTGGAGATAATTTACCGAAACTAAGATTTGCATGATCTTTTCTTCAACTAGCCTGGATGAATGAATTTATACATTTTGGAATTGCAATGAAATGATTTGATTTTGGACTGACTTGTGCCATTTATATGTTTAATGTATTTTTCTTGAATCGTAATTTGTAATAATAATATTTGTACCATCAAAAACCAAACTAAATCCAATGTTTTACTTTAATCCTTTATATTATACCCATTGCCTATTAGCTAATCCATAGAGGTAATCATATTCATGAATTTGTAAATAAGGAGTAGCCCGTAAGAATTAGTAAACGACAAATCATGGTTTTCTACCTACTGTGCTCCTGGCCATGAATAACCCACCTACATAATTTTCAATCCACCTGGCTATTAGCCTCAAAATTTAGATTACTATCCTGGTGGAGTGTAAAAAACTCCTGCAATTTCGATCTGTAAATGTTGTAGTGAATGCATTTCAAAAAACAATTTTTCGGTGGATTCATTTAGGAATCTTTGGCAAAGTAAAAGTAACTAAAAATTTATTTTGGGCCAGAGTTTCTGGTGAAACGGTTTTTTCCAATCGAATTCTTTGAGTTATCTATTGATTTTCTGGGAAGTTGTATTTATTGTATTGTACTATTGAATATGAATTTATCGAGTCATTACTGGTTATAACGGCAGAGCACCGTCCGTCACTTGCATTTGATTTCATAAACCTCGTAGCATCATAGTATCACAAAGAAAATTCCTAATTGTCCAAGAGCATATATAAATCTAGCACTAGCACCACAGCCTACATTCTCTATATTTTATTTCCTATCTACTTTGGTGCATATAATAATTATGGCGAAATCTTAAATTACCAGGTGCATAAAAAATAGCTGAAAGTACCAGGAAATGTAAATGTCATATCCTGCCATTGAAAACGTTATGCTAGTGCCTAGTGCTGATTTCTGTAATCGAGAATTACAATTTGCAAATTGCACTGACATGATTCTTGTGAGCAGAATGATTAGAAGAATAGATATTGTTGATTGTACAGTATTGTTGTTGATGCGTGATAAGCTATAAGTGTCAGGTAGCTGGATATGATAGATAATTGTGCTAAATATTACTATTTAGATGTCAAAGTCACGTCATTCTTCGTAGAAATACAATTTATCAGTGCTAATTGTTACAATAATGCATGGTTATTGTTTCTAATAATATTACTATAGGTGATGCTTTGGAACGAAAGTAAAATTCATGTTCATCATGGCTTATGTTTGTAAAAAATAAATAAAACTGCAAGAATGCACAATACATCCGGTATCCTGTCTTTTATGACGCTAACCTTGTTATGAGTGTCAATAATAGTCTTTTGTTTCAAGTGCAGCATTGTAAATTGGAAAGCAAAATTTTAAAGTGGTTCAATAATTTATTTTCAACCACAACATCCTTTTGATATTATTACGCTTTTCATTTGCGGACTTGATAGTTATCGCTAGTAAGTATACCTATGCAAAATGGTATTGAATAATTACGAGCAGAATATACTATAGAAAGATGTCGTAGAATCGTTGAATTTTTGCAACTAACTCCTTGACATTCACAATAATTATTGTGTACTTGGTTTCTGTCAAGGATCGATCACAATGCACTGTTATATAGTAAAGGCTGTTTTTATCTAAAGAATAAAGTTGAACGATCCCATTAACAATTTTTATTGTGAGATTTGACATGTCACTCTCTGCACCATAATATCTGACTTCATTTGATTAATTTTGAATGAAAATAGAAATGAATGAAGGGAAAATGAATTAACTGCTGACGTTGTTCGCGTGAGTATGTAGAACACTTTGACTCGTTCGCAGTAAAATTGTTTCTATACATGACTATATGACATTTACTGAACATGACATAAAACTTAATGTACCTATCACACACACAATGCTATCATAATAATTCAATGTGTTGTGTATTTTTAATAACCGTACCTGCGTCGATGTAAATAGACTTGTGTAGATAGATAGGAATAATTTTTTGCAAAGAAATACTAGTGAAGAAGCGTATGCATTTGCAAAATTGCGAATTCCTCAATTACTCCGTACCATATATTTTGTAGGATGCCAAAAAACTGATTCATACGATTAAAAATATTTACCGACTGGTTTAGTTTGACTCACTTTCGTATTTAACAGTTAATAAATTATTATCACGTTTGTACATATATAGAAAAAAATCGTTATCAGTATATTATGCTTAGAGGTCAAATTAAAAAAACGCATTTGGTGCATTTTTGTAGTTGTGTAAAGAACTTTAAGTTCATTTATTATAGATTAACAAGCTGTGATGTAAAATTTCGAATCATCAAATTATGCAATGCCCGAAGCAAATAAACATTTAACTTCCTGACTTTTTTTAAAAGTTACGTGTACAAATACAAAACAATAATAGCTTTTAACTACGAACATTAATTTACAGGCATTCGTCATTTTGGGTATAGATTTTATTCCAGTTCTTCCAGTTATCATTTCCAGTCACTGCCGTTGCAGACTAAGTTAATACTACAGTGGCTATATAGTTACAGATTATGCCTACATAAGCGTTTATGAAGGCGGAATCACAAAAATGAGTTTATCTTTCTCGATATTTTTGCTGCATAATATTCGCACATTTTTATTTTCAAAGAATAAGGGAGAATATAGATTTGCTTAGCAAAAAATAAGATGCAAACATTTGACTTGCTTTCCTTTAGTCTACTTTAAATTTACACACAAGCATTTTCTATTTACAAGTAGTGTTTTGAATATCGACAGAACTAACTTTAAAATTATGTATCACATTGCTGCGTACCAAAATTTTTCATGCACATTATGTATATAATTTTAGAATTAATTTCTGTAGTTATCCGCAGAAAAACCTCAATTCGCATCCCTGATTATTTCATAATTAATTATCAGTGATAGAAAGTAGATAATTAGAGATAGATAGTGAATATTTACACACGTATCGTGATATTATTGCATAAGACAACACAAGACGACATCCACTCGTCCACTCGCTTAAATATAAACAGATGTAATACATAAAGTACGATACGAGTGCAAATCTCTTCATTCTATCATATCACTCACTAAGAATGAAATGTAAGATGAGTCGAGTGTGAGGCTGTTAAATATAAAAGGGACACTTATCATTTGCGTATAATATTGACGCTATTGCACGTTGCCAAAACGGTACATTCCCAGTTGCTTATTTCTGAAGCTAGGTTGATTAAATTAAAAAAGCTTGTCTTTTTCATTATAACAATAATTTATTATAATAAAAGTAATATTCCTCTATACATCCAAATAAAAGGATTTTTTAAATTCTTACGTTTCATTACCAGAAAATTGGACAAATTTTGGATGCAATTTAATTTCTTTTGAATTTACAATTTAAATACTTTAGTTAATTATTCGCAGTATTTTAAAATAATAAAGCTGATCTGATTGAATGACTTTTTATGTATCGGCTGAACAGTTGTTATCAATTGCCCACATATTATTTAATTGTATCTGAAACACTTATCTTTAGATATACTTAAATGCAGTAGAAGTATTTTATGTAGACATAGACAAACCTAGTCTGCTGAAATTGGGCGTATAGCGTCAGTGTCTTCAGTCAAAATACTTATGGTCATATTATGCAATAAAAGCCAAGTTGTGAGCAATGAAATCAAAATGTAATGACTTTCAACTGCTTTTTTGATTAAAGAATTTTGACCAGAATTATTTGACGAAAAACGAAGGTATATTTATTTGAAATTATTTATAAATATATACACATTAAATAGTTATTTCTAATTACGAAAATTACAGAGTTTTACTATTTTTTATCTCTAACATTTTTATTTGGACATTGGGAAATTGTTTTCAAGTTGACCTGTCAGGTGGAAAACAAATATTCTATCACACACGATCTATAACATACTAAGACTAAAACCACCGGATGTTATTGTGGTAAGGTAATTTTTAGAAATACTAATATTGTTTCTGGATATGGTATGGTTGCAAAATTATTTAGGTTAGTTTTAACATTTGAAAAGCAAAAAACCATAAAAAAGGTTTAATTGGATCTTAATTTTGGTTTTTCTCAATACTGTGTGTGTGTATGCATTTAATAAGTGATAGATGGTAGAATGGAGTGTTGGAGTTAACAATAAATGTTGTTGTAAGCTATCGAGAGTGTTTTACTTTAGTGTTGCTCTTTGGCTCTCGGCGTCTGTTGAAGTCTCAAGTTTCATTTGAATTGCAAGTCAGTAGGATTCTTGGTCTCCTTCACTCAACAGCTAGCAGTTATCATCGTCCATTGTCCGTCTATCTCTATTTCATTTGAATTTCAATCCACTTGTTAATAATAAATTCTAATCTTAATCGCCTGCCTTCTTGGGAGAATTCCCTTCCCTTGAATATCAACTCTCAATGTACGATTAGGTACTTAATTATAATACACACAATACACCTGCACTCTGAACACCTTTACATAAATACATGAGAACTGCATTCTATCTAGAGAAAGGGAGAACAATACATTCGTTCGTTTTGTTTATATTTTGGAAAATCATTATACCCAGTCTCATAGAAAGTTTATTTTGAAATAAATATTTTTATCATATACTGATACACTTAAAATGCTTAAAAAGCAAAATTTAATTTTGAAAAACAATTAAATGCAATTATTTTTAGTTAAAATCAATGTATAGCACACTTGAGTAGCTTTTTAAATCAATACAATATTTATCTTTGTAGTACATTAGTTGTGTAATTTTTTGTGCCTTGTGATGCTATCTGAACGTTTTTTTGTTACAATCAACTAGCCAAATTTGTGTTTTCTTTGGCTTTTGTTTAGAATCCATCTGAACTGTACTAAACCGTTGAAAAGTGTTTATCTGGAAGGAAGTTGTTGAAAATGTGGGAAATGTTTACATCCGTGAAGTTAGTTCGAGGGGCCAACATGTACAGTTTGTATGTCTTGGCTCTTCTGCTCTTCGCTTATTTACTGAACCAACTGGATCGCTACACTCTGGCCATTGTCACCAGACCGCTTGCTCAGGTAATTTCTCACACATCTTCAATCAAACTAGCATTAAGCAATAAGCATTGCAAACACGTCCTATATAAATTAATAGGCCAAAACAAACTAAAAACTCCATTCCAATTGTAGTAATCACTACAATTGTCTGTTTTTGCTAGTTAGATTTAATTTACCAAACTACCTACCTCAATTTACTATCTAAATTGACACAATTGACACATCTACTTTAATACACTAAAATTCAGTATTCCTTATAGATTTCCTAGTAAAGAATTTCTATTTTCGTCTGATAAGCCATTATAGGAACATAGGGAGTCATAATGAGTTATATAAGCAATTTATTAGCAATTCCTAATATCAGTATAGACAGCTGCGTTTTTAAATTATAAATCAAGTTAGGAATAGATATTTTGTGCCATAAAATATTTTTGGCTATGCTTTAACTTGTAAAATGACTATCATAATGGCTACTCGATGTGAGTTAATGTTATTTTAATTCGCTACAGAAAGGTACTTACTCATGTAAGCACTCATCAAGTCATCATAGTATGTAGTTAACGAAAGACATTGCTCCACTTTTATGTGTACGCAAAGACTTTCAATTTAATAATAATCACCTGAAGAATAATTCACATTCACATAATCATGTTTCTGAAGAATATCACTTTTTTCTTACTTGTACTACATGTACTACTGAATTTTAGGTAGCATACCGTTAGTTATTAGCATACCTGTGATGATTATACAATTGCCGTTCAGATATAGGATGTTGTTTACCCTCCTAGCATTAATATACCTAAAATTAATTTTTAAAATAAAAATTAGGAGCATAAAACGTAAAAGTAGGTTTCATTATACAGGAAAGGACAGAGAGCTAAGCCATTAATTGACTCTGTCACATTTTAAGTACTTGATAGCTTTGCCAAAGAACAATATGTAAATGATGACAAAAATACTCGCTTTTGACAATCTTGAGTACAATCGACGAATGCTTAAGCTCTGAAAGATTGCATATGATAAGTAATTTGGTTATGCTACAATATAATAGATTATCTGTGTCATGTCGGCATTATATAAGAGTCAGAATTTTAATTACATAGCAATCGTCAAAGGCCAATCGTGGAAAGAGTCACAATTGAAAGGTCTTTGAATAATAGTTCACTCAGTACTCTAAGTGTAATACTTAAATCAATTTGACACGCGACTAAATGAGAAATATACTGCTAAATGCACAACCATTTGCTACAGTTCCGTTACTTTTATCGTTCCAACACTCGTAAACATATGTAAGGTAGATACCAAGATATTTTACTGTACAATTTGTTCCTTATGACGATTAAAACAGAATAGGCTATGCATATTATTGCTTTTATTCTATATATTATCATTCAATATAACAGTATCGATAGATTGTGCCTGTTGGCCAATATTTTAGCAGGAAAATATTTAATACCTAAGGCATAGGCTGATCACCTTTAAAAAGTGACTACATAAAATAGAACTGGAGAGATAATTTCTGTCGACAATAACCAAATTCCAATCTGAAGGGTTGAAGGAGCATATGAGTTGGTTATTCATGTTGATTGTAGTTTTATTGTCTGAAAGAAAGACATATCTGAAAATGTAAATGTAGAATTACTGTGGTTAAATGTAAATGAAATGGACATGTGGGTGATACTTAGAATGAACTTTTCCTTTCTACATTTACCTTGCTTTATTTTATTGTTTTCGTGTATTGTTCACTACAGAGGATGATATTACAGTACACGATATCCCATTCTATGCACTTGAACATAATTTAACCTACACAATAATATTGGAGCTAGGCATAGGATTCTATATTGCAGGGGATTTAATAATGACTTTGCCCGTTCTGAACTACAATGTTTTATTATTATTGCACTAGTGGGATTACATAGCATATGCAATTCTGATTAGGATTTACTCAATAAAAATGCAAACATTCTTGCAATTTTAAATTACATTTAGTTATATCGTAGCATTAACCCAGGGAACATCTTCTACCACTGTACTATCTGTATCCATTACCATAAAACAATTTTACATAATTTTAGTATTGAGACATGTGTAAGTAGCAGTGCTACTTAGTATAGAAGAGAATGTTGCTTATATAATATGATAACATTGTTGTGCAATGAAAGAATTCTTCAATTACTCTTGCCAAATGAATGATAACTCTGTAGTCCGCAATATACTTCTATGTCTGAATGCATCTTGATGAACCTACTTTACCATGTCTTAATACCAAATAGACATCTGAGAGTCTATTTTTAATTCAAAAGGGCGGGTACCCGTTTCCTTCTATTTCCTGGTCTCTGTTTACACTAGTTCAACCTATACACATCTAAATGCAGATATTTATTATAATGTATTGGCATTTATTTTGCCTATTCATCCCCTGCTCAATCATTAAAATATTTTAATCAACTACATTATGTTTGCGAAAGTTATAAGAATTTTATTGTTAGTGCATAGAAGATTTTGATATTAATATATCTGATACACATATCGTGTTACACGATTCTTGTGTCTATTTTTTATCTATCTATAAAAATGCTTTGTAGAAATGAATGTATCAAGTGCTCCTTTGTGTTCCAAAGCTGCTGTTCAAGACAAGTGGAAGAGAGGCATGAAATAAATTCATTTTATTGTAGCATTGTCAATCCCGTTACAAGTGAATCGCATTCTATTTATTCCATCCATTTTCTAAAATCTTATTGTTGTAGTGTATTTGTGTTCAGTCAGTCAGTCTGAACTATTTAATTTAAATATGCGTAATGCGTTGCGTATTATGATCTGTCCGTCTGTCTGTTACTTTGCTCGATAACTTTCGAACGGATAGAGAATTCGTTGAAACTTGTTGTTAGGCTCAAAACGAAGGCTAAGTTCGAAATGTGCAAAATTGGTCACTTCCCCTAACTGGGGGAGTAGGACAAAAATTAAAAAGCGACGTGACTTTAGTTCTGTTGATCTATGACTCGGCTCATTCGAAAGCTGACTGCCTCTTTAACATTATTAAATAGGTCAGTGGTAGGTGGAGGTCAAAGGTCAAAAGTTACCAGCAGATTTCTTCACCTGGACAATAAAACACTATGCCATGCCATGTACTACTTCCTTATACCCATGTTGTCACTGTTTATTCATATTTATCATCTAATCTACCTATACAAGCAAAAGTTATATATTTATTTGCTTTATTTTACGATTGAAACGATTCATTCACGTATAAATCCACGTTTAAAAAACTAGCCAATTTTTTGGGAGTTCGATTTTTTTATTAAAACTGAACTATCAAAATTCCGCCGCTGGATTCCACGATTATACATAATTACTACGTTTCCATAAAAATCCAATGTGGAAGTACTTATGGAGAAATAGGACAGGATAACGTAAAGAAACTTGTGTACATGATAATAACCTCTGAAATACTTATCACAGAATAGCCGAGCACATAATAATAATATATACCGCAATAACGACTGTGTAAAAGTCAATCTCTTTAGGCTATAGGAGTTAGGAGTGTGCAGTAAATTAAATATTCACATTTTAAATGATGGGCTAAGGTTAAATATATTTATATGATCATATCCGCTACTATTATAGTTTTTAGAGGTAGGTATAGTCGCATAATTGTTCAGAACATGTGAACAATTTTTTTTTCGAATAATTATCTACTACGTACTTCCAAAACAATTTTTCAGTCTTCCCTAATTGCACTTAGAGCTTGCGTTACTTACCCAACATATCCGAATCCCTTTACAAGAGCAACAATTAGTTTTCTGGTAACTTTTGCAATTACTATTGCTAATTGCTACTGTTGTAGAAGATAAGTTGTGCATAGATAAAAGATCATCCATTTATATGCTTAATGAGCTTACGTCTCATTAGCAGTAACATTTTGCATAAAAGAACAAAAGAATACAAAATATTATGCTAATAAAATGCGATAAATTAAAATTCATCCCAATCTTCAATTACTACTAGACACTTTGTGTTTATACTATTTTATTTATACTTTGCTCATTCCACCTTACTTGTACTACCAAATTATGCAAGCTGTATTTGCTTTTTCATTCTAACTCTTATACTTACTATAAAAGTTACCTAAAGATGAACTTCTAATTTTCAGCTTCTGTTCTGACACTTTGAAGACAATAATTTGCATGGCATATATTTACTAATTACTAATGTTTCCTTTCTGTTATTCTAATTTTGACATCTCCCTAGACTAATGAGTTATCATTCAGGGAAGCAATAATATTTAGTTACACATTGTAGCATCTTTTATTTCACATTGAAACTCTTGGGATCATTAGCTCAAAAAGCCTTGACAAAATTTTCAATCCTTTTCAGCACATTTTTTATTTATTGCGTTTTCGTTTTACTAATTGTTTGATTTTCCAGTACTTTGTGGAGTATTTTTGTTTAATTGTAGCATTGTGTCCAAAATTAGGCTCAGTATACAGGTAAAACAATTAGGTCTACATTTTTGTCCTGTTACAGGAAGTTTATGCTTAATTAAAGAATAGACAGACAGAAGTTTAAAAAAATCTTCTTGTAGATAAGTTTATGCTAAGTAAATAATTGTTTGCTATTAAATTCTATTAAAGCAGACAAAAGCCCACTTCCTAATTTGAGTTGGAAGACTATGAACTCTGTAGGATGACAGTGCAATCTCAAGATTTCTATTTGTCATTTGTACCTGCAGCATGTAATTCTGTGGTTAATCTTTCATTATCCTCACCACCTTTTCATGGCGAAATGTTATTTCAAGAATCTATCAGTGAAGGAAATAAAAATCGTGAGCAGTAGAGAATTTCTTAGAGCGGTGACCGAAATGGCAATTGGAGGAAGCTAAATGATTTCATTGTGAACTGAGCTGAGCTGGGAAATATTCTGAATTGTAAAGAGTAATGAAGCGGAATTCCTTGCGTTTTTGCACTAAATTCCCCTTCATTAGGATTTCTATCCATTTATGCTGACTTGCATTAGATCTATTATATAACCTGTTCTCTCTTAGTCTCAGTTGTGTTGTGAGGTACTTAATACATAGCGGGCATCAGTGTTCGATGACCAGCCGGCTAGCCGGCTAAAATGGCCAGGATAAAATGGCTAGCCGGCTGGTTAAA
>JABASH010005941.1:0-11285 GCA_019776445.1 Tomocerus maximus
ATAGGTTGTATATTGACTTGTCCTCATTCAGTGGCATCTCGTCACTCGGCGTCTGTTATTTTTGTGACATTAACAGAATAGAAAAATCCACTTTCCTGAATCTCATGGGTGGAGTGTTTACAAAGTTCAGCCAATATCACGGTATATATGAATACTAGAATATGCAGTAATATTGTATAGCTCAGTTATGTAAATAGCCCCTGATCCAATATTTTTGGAGATATTTTTTTTTACTTTTCATACACAATTTTTTCTGTATACATTTGCCGAAACTGCGTCATTATGATGGATGCTGTGAATACCTTTGCACTTTTAGTATACAATATCCTAGTATATTAATTATTAATATTCTTTTGATTTTATAAAACTTGTCAGTTTTCATGGTTAGACCCATACGTTAATTACTAGGTAAGGTTTTACTGGCTCTTGGCAGCTTTATCTTAACCTTTTATAAAAGTGTTCATTTTAATTGTTATTTGAAGTCTATTTCATAAGATTTTATCTTTAGACTCTGGAAATATCTGAGAATTCTTTTTCGATTAAAAGTGCCTTTGAGTAAAAGTTGTTTGTATTCAAAAGCTACGCAAACTAAAGTTATTCAATTAACGCGGATATAGTTTTGTTGAGTCGTGTCACAAATTACCTGTAAAAAGAATTGGACGTTAATGATATTATATTAGGTACGTAGTCTTTCAAGTGGTACGTGTGAGACGGCCCAGTGACGGATCGAGTTTGTCCTTTTATCAAGTCTTTGATGATGTTATGAAATTGCATTAATTAAAAAATGCCAGTGTTGGAAGTTGATGAGTTTTCAACTGCAATTCTTTAAGTGAGATCATTTCTATAGGATATTTGATTGGTAAAGGAATGTGTACGTACTTAAATTACGTGTTAATTACTGTTACATTAACTTTTTCTCTATTTTCTACGCTCTATATAGTAAACTATGACATTCAGAAGTGGGTCTTTTCTGTTAATAATTAACCTAGTCAGAGTTCCTTTTGTCATGTTCTTTGAAACTTAAATAACTTACTATTCTTCATTCAGGAATTCTTTTGGTGACTGACAGAGAATACTTTTTCATTTGGAATTTGGAAAGCAAAACTATTTATTCTACATAAGAGCTTCACAACAACTTCCTTTGTGCTCTTTGAAGTATAAATGATAAAAACACGGAACAATGATAATATTCCTAAATGTTTGTTTTTTCTCCGTCGTTGTTCTACTGTTTTGCTTATATGTAAGAAAATACTTTGTTCTTGTTCTCTGTTCGCAGCCAATCAGCCAACTGAACTGCAATTGTGAATGACGCAAATACAGAATAATAAGAGAAAGTCATTGAATAGAGGAATTAGAAGACAGACTAAAATTATTATTGCAGATAGACATGTAGATATAAAGGTAGTGATGGTAGGCACTGAGATAATAATAATCAATTCATCATGGAAATTATATTTGCTCATTTATGCTGCTGGAAAACAGAACCATTGTGAGGACATTGCATGTAGTCTACATAAATTGGATTACATGTGTATAGATACCAGAATAAAAGCCACTTTATTATGCCGCTCATCACTACTGAATGACCTCATAATTTCTAATGCAATGCGATTTGATAATACACAATTCTTAGCTATAGGTTCTTGAGGGACTGTAGTGAAAAGATAGTTTTATCGTTTATGGGCAAGAGAATTTAGTAGCAAATGTAAGAATCCTAATTTTGACAAGAATTTGAAAATAATTATTGAATTAGCAATGTTTATTTACCTAAACAATTGCGTACTTTGTACATCATTACATCCTGAATGTGTCAGCAGTTCCCTAGTTGAGCTTTAGTAGCACGTGGTGAGTGTTATAACGTTTTCCGTGTATGAGTTTAAACATGTCCTGCATGGTTTTATCATTTTTGTGCTACTTTTTCAGGCTTGCATGTTGTAATATTATAGAAAGTAGATAGCTTAAGCATATGATTACGATAAGTACTACAGATACACATCATCAACTCAGAAAATACACATTGCCAACACCTGTGAGTGAAAGTCAGCCATAAACGTATAGATAGGACTAGAGTAATAGTATAGTGGTACCATTTCAGTGAAGTAGAGTAAAGACTCCGCCTTATTGATATAATCTTTGTTGTACATAGTATATGTTCGTAGCAGGTTCTTATAGGCACTTGTGCATGTCTTTTTGAACAATTCCTAGCATTAACTTAATGTTAGTGTGCTTTAATGAGATTAGTGCTACAAATAGCAACATTAGTTTTTGGAAGAAATGGATAGTGCAGTTAATGTGAATGTTGTCACATTAGATAGGATTAAGGCCAATGTATTTTATGAATACCTTTTAGTGTCGGCATGGCACGTTTCGCTCTACAAAACGTAGATACTTATTTTCACTAAATGCCATCCAAAGCAGGAATTCTTAGCTCAAACTGGGTTAAAAACGGATCAGTTGTTTCGAAATAAGACGTTTTAATTTTAGTCGATACACCTCAATTGGGTCAAAGAAGAACTCGTTGAAATGCTGTGTAATGCTCATGTTTATGCTTTGTGGGGCATTCCACTGCTGCTGCTCAGACATTAACATAACTATATTGTATACTACGACGCTTAGACATCTTCATTAGAATCTTTATGGCTACTAACAGTTTCTCCTGTACAGCAATGGCATGTGCAATATGTAAATTGTACGTTATATAAGAGCAGTTCACTTTGCATTCGTACGAAGTGACAATTCTTGATATTTGCATAATTGGAACTGATTAAGAAACTGCCTTGATTTTCTCCTATTTAGAAGACATCTTGACGCAGTTGAGATGCATTGGACCCATAATCTCAGGAATAAATGCATGCACAAACTTCTTCCTAATTAATGGATAAAAGTATAAGCAAGTATAAGTATAAGCATGGGATTGAGATGGAAACTAAAATCTGCTTACAGTTTTCATAATACTTAGTTTAGTGTTAGATAGCAGTAGACATTTTTACTGTTTGACAATTTGCTTGCTTAGCCATTTGGCAAAAATAGTTTAGAGTCAGAATTTTATCGAGAAAAAGCAAAGTTCTTTGACCATGACTTTGAATTATTAGGGCATTGTTCCCGAACGAATGATACAAGATGATTGGCGATTATGAAGGATACACTCACTCTCTGTTCTCGTATCTCGTACACTCATGTCATGTTTATAAAACGTGAAAATTATAGATAGGATGAAAGCGAGCGTAGGTCTGACAATGAAAATTGTTGGGTAAGAAGTTTTATTCGGGAGTGCTGAAGAATGATGATGATGGGAAGTTGGTAGGGGAATGATAAACAGAAGAGTATCTATTTGAGTTTGAGCTTATCTTCACATAAAAGCTAAACAAAACAGTAGAGACGCTTAAAGATAATGGATGCCATGCATTCAACTTTCAGTACTGCATCATTCATAAAAATAAGCATTCCTTTCAGTCGCAGCATAAAAGAAACTTTCTCCTCCTTTCTGCATTATAAAAGTACAATTTTGGAAGATCCATTGCCTCTTTTTGTTTTTCTATTGGCTTAACTTCCGTTGCGTTACTTTGGCAAGACTCTGCGTCCTCATGGTCATCCTCCATCTGCTATGCACCTCATTTCCTCCGAAGTGCTCCAATCGAGTTATAAAGTATTTCCCTGATAGTCTGTTCCATTGTAGCTCAATAAAAGAAGCAAAAAATCGTCCTTGCTGCTTCTCTTCAAGTTCACAGCCAATGCAGTTCAACGAACTGGATTTTGCTTACCTTATCACTTTATCTTCATAGCAGCACTTATTCTGTTGCACTAACTTAAATTCCCACCGATGGAACTTGCTTTTCACCATGTCGTGCAGACCCTGTAGGGTGGTAACACAATCGAGAGATTATTTCCATTTCCCACCGAATTTCCCATTGGAATAGAGAGAGATATGTCTTTGGGTTTGTATTGTCTCAATACTTGTTAGAATTCCGCGAAGTAAGCAGCAGGAGGGAATCTTCTGCCTGGCTCTGGTGGAACTGTTAGCTCCCATTTATCCTTATCTCTGCAAATGAAGTAAGTATGTGTTGTTTTATGGAAATTGCCAATCCATGTATTGTATCTTTGTCTGACAATGCAAATAACTGACAGTCGACAATTCAGATTATTTATGGTTTTTCACGCTACTGCGTTGAGAGAGTCAAGGGAAGTCAAACGATCGAAACGCTATCTATAGATACCTTACCTTGAATATTTGTTTCCTATTTTCTCTATACTCCACACGTGCTGTGCTGATGAAATGAAGTTTCATGGTGAGCCTGGGAAATAAACGGAAATTGGTTTCGTTTGCAACTTGTGCTCTCCTGTTCCTTGTGGCTTATTACTTGGCACTACAAAATATGAAGTGTAGACGGTATAGCACGACTCATGACGTCGTTTGTGTTGTTAAGCTACTTATTCAAGCTTAAGTATTGATAAAAATAATCCAATGCAATTTGTTTAACGTTTTGAAATTCTCATAGAATTACGGCACTTGTGAATACTTCAAAAGGGAAATAATTTTTGGGAAAATATATTTTAGATTTGATTTTCGTTGTACCTAATGTAGACAATTCCCGTTCAGCTTCAGAAGGTCTTCTATACGACCAGTTACCCATAATATAGGTTACGAAAATATGTAAGACAATACCACAGATTGTTGTTCATTCATTTTATTGCTAAGTAATATAGTTTCGTCTAAAATTTAATTGTCTGACTTAAACCATTCGTTAACAGAAACGCAAGTAGCTACATAGTTTACTCCTAGAAATCGGCATCAAAAATCGGTAACCTTTGCATTACCGTAAAGCGGAATAGGTACTTGTGTAAGGAGGGTAGGGAGCATTTAGGTAACCCATAAAAGTCATTGGTACTTGCATTTTTATAAAAATATATTAAGGCAATAAAAATCAAAATCTTGTCTTTCACAACGTAAGAAAGGAAATAATATAATTCTGACAGTAGTCTATTAAAAGTATACATACAGTATAAATAATATGTTTAAAAGTTGAAAGGTAATGATTGTAATTGATTTCAAAGTGTGTGAAATTGAATTTCGGGAAAGTTTGAAAGTGAGTTACATGGTTTGATATAATTTGTCTTGCTTGTACAGACGGGGACTCTGACAGAAGAAGGATTAGACCTTTGGGGAGCAGTGCCGACGACCGTTGGACTTGGATTGGAAGGAGGAGCCCCCGGGGAATTCCAAGCACCAGTGCGACTTTCGAATCATTTGTCTCACGGACCTTTGTCCGTCGGCATGGCGGCTTGCCACTCTCTGACACTTATTGATGGAAACTTAATCGGCGACCCTCTTGATCTAAAGGTAAGGCATCTCTCCGTCCTCATCAAAATGCATGGGATCTCTACTTCCATTTTTCTTGTGACTCTTTCGCATCTCCAAGTCGCTCTGTCAAGTCTGAAGGAGATGTAGCAGGTTTTCGTCGGTCTGACTACACAATTGGAAGAATGCAATGACGCAACTATAGCTCAGTCTACAGCTCAAGGAATACAGAATAGAATGAGTGTAGGTAATTGTATACGAATCAATCACAAATGTTTCTGTAGTTGGTGTGCAACTGCTGAGAGAGATAGAAATACGGACAAAGAAGCGGGAAAGGCACAGGTGGTGAAAGCAGAGTGAAAGTACCTTAATCTAATCTTCCGCCTAACTTCTTTCTATACTCTAAGAAAAGAATTGTCGTCGACATTATTATCTCGTTCTATTCTGTTCTACTCTATTGTATTTAACATTGTGTGTTACCGAGTCTGTAGCTGTACAGCAGATGTACAAAAAGAAACACACAAACTCCGTATCATCTGTCATTTATTCAGTTCCGTGAAGCACAGCATCAACATCAAACAGCATTCCCCAACTTATGTGCTTGCTCTGCCAGGGCATCATAAGAATTTTCTTGGAAGTCAACATGCCTTTTAGGTTTGCAAATAGTGAGTGAAGTATGAATGTCGAATTGTACATAGGGCAATACCCAGAATAGAAATCCTAGTCCGCAATCAAATCCCAACCGCTTGGGTATTAGGTTGAGATTGAAACCTGTTTAATGCAAAAGTATATTTTTCAACTCCATAACAGTAAACTATATTCAACTGTATAATGGTGATTGAATTCAAAAGGCTGCTTCAGAAAGTTTTCGGGTAATAGGGCTTTGTTTGGCTTCCTTTTGTCTATATCTATACTAATGCTTATTCTATTTAAGTATTTATCTTATAGTTTAGGACTGCCAAATGTGCTACTTTAGTTACAGTGACCAAGTATATAATTATTACTTCTGACAGTCCATTGATTTTTATACTTTGTACATAATATTTGAAACTGTCTCAAGGACCCCTTTATCCATATCAATGTACATACATATATAAGAGTCCATACAATGCTGAATAGAACATACTCAAGGTAAATCATTGCTTGTTTATTTTTGTAATCATTTGAAAACCTACAAATGTGTAGAGACATGTTCCTACTAAACGAAACCAGTACTTAAGAAAGTCTTTTGATGTTTGTCCGTACTGTACTCCTTTAGATGTGCATATTATAAATAGCTTTTTGGGATTCTTAAAAGCAGCTCAATATCGGCTATGGTCGTATGATACGTTTTATGAGTCATAATGACATATTTTGGAGTTTGTCCCAGCTTTGATTTCTTTTTACGTGCACATACGGAGCTAGAGCTTATGCAAGGATTTCAAGTTTCGATCTCATTTTAGCATTTTACTTGTGAGATGTCCTTTGGAGCATCTAATGAGCTTCCCTGCTCAAAAAGCAAAGAAACGAAGTAGGGCAAGTCTTTTTTGGTTTGTCTTTCACCTTCAGACGTTTAACCCAAGTGATGCTGCAAAAGTTCATTTTTATGTTTTCAGCAAAACGGCTATTTCCACACGTACAATTTTAAATAGTCAGATATGTACAACTGACGTTAGCACTTTTCGCTTATCTACTGATATTTATCATCTATGGGAACTAAATAGGCACAGGTAATAATTATTTACAAATTACTGTGTTAGCGTAGGCATTTGTTAAGTTTGCTGCGAATGTGCTGAGTCAAAAGCAAGATCGCACTGAAATGTAAATGAAATAGAAATGTATCGAAATAAAAATTTTACTGCTACACTGATTCTGTCAACATCCTAGGGAATTAGAGAATATAAGGCTGATCCTTTATGATTCCATAAATTATGAGTTCCTTTGCTTTGTAGTGTGTTCATTGTTTTGAGTTGAGGTAGGTATAGATGAAAGTTTGTGATAGGTTTTCCAAAAAAGTAATATTAAATGGAAACAGTTAAAGTTTATTAACCTTTGGGAATTGAGTTCAAAGTGAAAAAAGTAAGTGTGTTCTTGTGCAATTGTGAAAATAGCTGTCTTCTAATGACTCTAAGAGTTTCTTGAAGTCGGAAGGAAGGATGATAGTAGGGAATGTCTTAGCGAGGGAATTTATTAGGTTCAGAATATAATGTTATGTAAGCCAGGCATGTCACAGACAGAGGAAAATAATCATGCTTCTTGTCAGGTCTACGTTTCGGTACTTACGGTACTTAAGCGTAATATATAAAAAAGACATTGAGAGTAAAATGACTGGGGGCTAATGGACAAAATGCTTAAAGATAAACTGCTCGACAGAGTGAAGGCGAAGAACAGTGCATAGGACACCTACTACTTGTAAATCTTTAACATACGGAGAATCCTGTTAGAGAGAATATACGTTTAATGTAGTTAGGTTTAAGTACTCAGAGGGGTCTTCAATTCAGTTAGCTTCATTTCTCTCCCGACAACTCCAGAGCAAGATAAATCGATAACGTTACTATTCATTAATTCAAAAATGCATCATCGTACATCATTTTGGACTTTGTCTTATGATTACGGCAAATAGACCGCGAATACATTTTGGTGGCGAGAATGCCATTGGCACACTCTAAGATACAAAATACAGTATAAGTCAAGTGTCAAGAGTGTGTATGCATATAATATATATGAATTAAATATACAATATGTATGCTAAGTTCTAACCAGCTCTCGATGTACATAACTTTTTCAGAACGAGATATTTTTATAGTGCTAAGTGTATTGTATGGTATGTCTGGCTTAATATTGTTTTCCATTCGTTACGATGCCTTATCTTAGTCGGAATAAAAACAAGGAACCCGAAAATGTATCATGAAATGAACTCCGTTGAACCCACTATCAGCTTGACTTGGCTTGGTCGGGTACTTTGAGATGCTTTCTTTCAACTCAAAAATTGGTTTTTGTCACATCTGTATGTTTTCACTTTTACTTTTAGATGTTCGAGTGGACGGAATGGATTTTAGAAGAGCCTGTTGTAGAAGAAAACAAGAAATTCGATATCATTGGGCCCACCACAGTTCGCACTCCCCGACGTGAGGTCAATGGCAATGTTTCGGATGCCAAGACTAACAAGGTACTTACACCATAATATTTTTTCCTGTGAATTAAATACTGCATATGCTAAACAATTATGTGTACTTTTGTGCTTCACGGTACTTATCACAGTAGTACTGTAAATGCAGTTGTAGTTGTAATGATACGATGAAAGTCCAATTTCTTCCTTATATAGACTCTTTCATGTATGGTTCCTAATATAAAGCACATAATATTATTTTAGTTTGTAATTATAGTGGAATGAAAGAAGTTCCTAACAAAGCTAGCAGTGAACTAAATCTAGGATGAAATGTTCTAGTAGATTCTGGATTTATTTTATTTCTAGGAAGGGTCAAGTATTCCTCTTTAATGGAGGCAGTCAGTGTGTAATATTACATGGTAGTACTTAAGTATATTTCGTATACCTTATTGCATTTAGGGCTTAGTAATCTCGTTGGTAAACATTTAATGACTGGGCAGAAGCAGAATTGCGGATTTTAGCAATCTCTTCCCAGAAAGCATAATATTCTGAGTTAAACAAATAGTCAACAAAGGAGAAAGTGTAAACATTGATTGCCGAACTACTCGTCCGTGGTTTTGTAAGTACTCTCCATCTAAATGCTCCCATTGAGTCCCAGAGATGAGTTGAATGTAAATAGAGATAAAGATACAGACGAGTTTCACAAATGCACTTTTCTTTTGAGTTTTCCATCCCAAGTTTTCAAGTATCTGTATCTATTAAAGTAAAATGAATCGATTGATGTGACAGCAGCGTGAAAAAGTTTGTGAGTTAGGCCCCGACCGCAGGCAGAGAAGAAAGCAACAGAAAAATCTACCTACAGCCCCGAAAGTTTCTTACATAATATTAGAGGATTAAATATTCTGTTAGCGATCCCCCGGAGGACTTCCTTATTTTTTTCCTTTTTAGTCCCTTATCTATGAAGAGAGTCAAAGAACTCTGTGGATCCTTCTCCTAATAAGTTACACTCGCCAAAAGTCGTTACGTGCATTCATAACTCATTCAATCGGAGCACAACGCCGGAGTTCAGTTAGAATTAGAGTTAGGATGCCAAGCTATATTAGTGAACACACCAAGAAAACGACTATTGGCCACATAAAGAAAGAAATGTTTTTATGCATCGCTCTATTTTCAGAGTGATAAATATTCTGAGTTGAATAATAGTGATAAGTAATGTAAGTTATTAGGGTAGTTGGATTGGATGCAGTGCAACGGAACGATTCTAGACTTAAACCATCTCTGTTAGTCACTTAACCGGCTGAATGCAACCAATTCATCTCCATGTCCATATGACTCTGTCGAATTGGAGCATCAACCAGAGGATTGCAAGGAGACTTAAGCAGAAGGAGTTGAAACTCTCGACTCGGAGTAATAATACTATTTCTCAGCATCTCTGACTTTTATGGCTTGTGTATCTTTGAGAAGGTGGCATTTCCTCACTTCACTTTTGACCCCACTTCCCGTCACAAATCTTTTAAACTCAAACTTCTTCACTAACTACAACTGCCTGCCTGCCCGGAGCAAGTGGAACTTACTTACTCTACGGCAATGTAGCAGAAGTAGGTCTTATTAGGTTCTTTATCTCAAACAAGTCGGTCAACTCTCTCAGACAATCTTATAAAATCCAATTCTCTGTAAAAATGTCAAAGGGAGAGTGCAACTTATTTGTTACTACCCACCTAAGCAGTCAGCTGGGAACTGATGAAATACACAGAAAGCACTGAGAAGTGCAATATGGACATTCGTATGTCTGTCTAGGGCTAGTTTAAAAAGATTCTTTAGAAATGGGCATGAATAAGTATCTCGGGATGCGCTGGGACACAAAGTCAGTGCAATAAAGTAGAGCAAACGAGAGTTCGCTGAACGACTCTGATTGTGAAAGTGATAAAATATCATCTGTACCACTTGACTTTCTGACATCGGCACTAGAATCTCCGTTTCGCTCTTATTGTCATAATAGTCGTGAGAAAGAGGCTCTTATCCACTTTGATTCCATTCCTTCCGCCCGTAGATTCTAGGACTCTCTGTCTGATGGTGCTCATTACTGACACCTAAAATATGTATCACACTTTCATTTTCTTCAAGTATGTCCCTAAAGAAATGTTAAGAAAATTGAATTCGCTGTTCGTGTTAATTACAAATTTAACTAGATAGTTGACTGGTTACAGTATCTAATTGTCCGTTTGTCAAAGATATATGGAGAATTGAGTGTTATACTTATGAGTAGTTAGCATAGCATTAATCCTATTAGAATTTCAAAGTATGCACTATAGCGCAGTACGGCACTATATCGTTTATCTTCAAGATTGTTCGTACTTAGGCAAAATATTTCCGTGATTGTGCTCTATACTAACATAGTTAGGATTTCTATGATAATATTATAGAATATTATCGTAGGAATCTATTTGAACTCATTAGCAAGCACCTAACACTTATATCTTGAATTTATGGATTCAGGGCATACTTATTTTTAATTCGGCATGCTGCGCATTACAGATACCAGGAAGGAACCTGTGTGAAAATGGAACATCATGTGGACAACAAAAGTTTTCTAGTTATGTAAAGCAAAGCTGAAAAGTTCTTTGTGGTTCTTCCAATCTTTTCACTTGGATGGCACAAATCATAGCTGTCCCATATTCACTATCTGTACCTATAAGAGATTATATATCAGAACTTTCTTTGAAACATCATCGCAACAATAACTGTTCCAAGAGAAAGTACATCTGAACGTGACCTAACTTAAATAATGTAACATGAATGATTTTCGACTCGTATTTTGAACACATTCTTAAGGGAGATCCATGCATAGAAAGGGAAGCTTGCATGTAATTACAAATCCGGATTTATTTGTATGTATTCTTT
>JABASH010005942.1:0-11285 GCA_019776445.1 Tomocerus maximus
CAGTTGCATGCGCACTTGCATAATCAGAACGCAAGATATGCTCATGCGGCTGGAAATAAGATAGGGAAATGTGGGTTTACATACTACATTTTAGTGAGTACTCCCAAATGAGTCCTCACAGTATATATATATATATATATATACATATACTACTATATACTATATATATAGCTTCAACATCAAAACGAGACACTTAGCTAAATAGTAATCTAATGAACGTAGTAATAATTATAGTACAGTGCTTGTTAATTTAGATTCCTAATTGTTAAATTAAGCTACTTTTAAGTAGCTCATGTGTAGGTACCTGTATAGACAAAGTAGGTACGTCTACTAATCCACACCATGTAATAGAGGGTGAACAATAAATAGCAAGTATAAATAGTTACGTAGGATTATAGCATGGCAATAGCAAAGTAAACAAATAAATAGTAAACCACTTTCATAGCCATGTCTACTTGTATTGTATAAAGGGACCCAATTAATCAGGTAACCAGGGATGTATAGGTATAGTGTTACACATTTTTATACAATTACTCTACGTCAGTGAACAAAACAATTTGCAAGATGCGAAAAAGAAAGAGGGACGGCGCTAGGAAAGAGAATACCTATCTATTTACCATAACAGATAACATGTAATAGTGTAGCAGATATAGGTACACATTATAGTGCTGATAAAAGTCATACACGAAGCTAACTGAGCGAATGTATGTAAATGTAAGCAAAGCTTTGTAAAGGTGTCAAGTTTTTTACTGAGTCTCGTGGATGATGTTTCTGTTTATTTCATTTCCGTGCAATTCCCAAGTCTCAAGGTTACTTTGCCAATGTTTTCGCTACAACTCCCAAGGTTGGACGTGGAATAGAATGTACACACACAAAGCATAACAAGACGACTAGACTTTACACTGACTCCTATTATGCTATCCTGAAAGTAGGTAGGTAAGGAGCACATACATATTAATCCATTGGGAATACGGATACACATGCGTATAAATGTCAATAGAATGCTAGATAATTTATACCAAAACATTATTGTCTTCTTTCATTAAATCTTTCTAGTTCTTAGTATGCTATACTCAACTATGCTAAAATAATTTAAGGCGGTCGTCTATTACCCAATGTGTATTAGTACTGTAGCGTTCGTTCAAAGGTACAATCAACAGTATATCAACTACGAGTATATTATTGGGGTACGCACGGTTGTCTGTGAGCTACAGTTTATGATAGTTCAGGGTTCATATTGATCCATTAAATAAAGCTAGAGAGTTCAGACTAGACATAGTTGGTGCATTAATTAAGGCGAAACTTATCGAAATTATGTTTATCAGGGTAAACATTATAAGATCTTTCTATTCATTCGGTTATATAGATCAATAAAATATAATCACCTTACTTTCATACAGTCATTTAGTAGTAGATAGAATGCTAAAACACAATTTAATAGTGGTAACGTTTTATCCAAATCTACTATTTATAGTTTTCCAATACGTCCACATAACTACCAAGATCTCTTTCGTAGTATTGAAGCATTACAAAGTCTTTGCCCAACTATAATCCAGATAAAACTCCGTAACCCTAATGTAGTTCAAATACAACTTGTTTCAAAATACGTGTAAATTGCTATCATCATACCAAAAAATTGCTGTTAAGCAAATTAAATTGCTCAAATTCGAGTTAATTGTATTCGTCTGTATTAAGTATGACTATAATATTTATGATTGCTCTTCGAATGTTCCGATATCAGTCACTGATTCAAACGAAAAGTATTATAATGTTAAGCCGACATTAACAGGGAATGACACCCATAATCCATATTACTAAAAGGATTTGTCTGAAATTGAGTCAAAATACGTTCTGTTTTGGTATATTGTACATGTATTTCAGTTCGTTTAATGATAATTTCCATGTACTAATACCTACATAAAGTACATCCCACGCATTACAGTCATGTCTTTTAGGATTATTGTTCTCTAAATGTACATTGTGCCATTATTGTGTACGGGATTCCCATATTCCCAATTCTAATTGCATCGATATTTCGCAAGCTGCTATACAACGCGAAACTAAACTCTGAATACAGATTGAGACGCACAGTTCTTTTACTAACAACTAAGATTATTGTATTAAACATGCTGTGTAATTGTGTAACAATTCGCAAAAGATGGGTGAATTTATATGCAAAAATTAACAGCATATTTGGTGGGCTTGGAGTAAACAAAATTATTGGAGTTTAGGAGGTAGGCTATTGTTTTAAGTCACATTGCATTGTTTAATGAATTTTGAGTTTTTTTGGAAATTACATACCATGACACCTGGTATTGAAATGACTGTTTTCTGTGATTTTGTTTCCACAATTTTCTATTCTTCCTTTTTATAACTTTAGGATTATAAATTAATAATTTTAATTAAAAATAAATGGAATAATTCAGATTTATATCTGAATTACTCGGTTGAGATGTCAATAAGAGCTCAAACACTTTCGGAATTTCGGACACCTTTATCAATCTATTTCCGAGATTTACTTAGTATGATCTATATCTGATTTATTCATTCCTTTGAAAATCGTAACACGCACGTCGGGAGTCGTGAGTGACGTGAGTATTTTCCATAAGATTTTGACAGATACAACTAGTGATAAAGTAATGTTGTTCTTGATATTTAATGCCTTAATTAGGATTAATGTAACTTTCATAAAAAGGATAAACTTTAATGCATAAGTAGACACATAAGCCAAGCATAAATCATCGGAGCACTTTAGGTAATATTAGTAAATTACATAAATACAACATGTATTACTATTTATACTTCGGAACTCATGTCGCCCGCATATAAATATTCTAAGTATTATTATTATGTTTATCAACTTTTTGTAAGTTGCTTACGTACATATGACGATCAGCAATAAATATGGCGATATGTAACTAATACAAATGTAATGTAATCCATAACATTATACATAATATATCACTCCATATAACCATAATCCACACAAAATAGATTCTGTAATGACGTATGTATACTATTTGCGAATGTGCATGAATAGCATAGCGGTGCAGTAGTTGTCATAAATTATGACCATCATATTTTATAGGTAGGTATTTAGTTTCACAGTTTCACATTGGAGCTACAAGAATAAACTCTGCAAACATAAAACATATTTAGATTGGAGAAAATAATATCATGTTTGGTACCTAACCTAGGTTTAATATATTCTTTCCGCAAAATATTGTGACGTATTTATGTACTGTCTCACACATCTAAATATACTACGGTCCACAAAACATACACAACAAGTTTATTTAACAAAGAGTGGGCGAAAATCCAATTACTGAAACGTTTCTTGCAACCTAGTAGGTAATATTATTTGCATGATAGGAGAAAGAAATTTATAACCCATCTAATATTATCTTACTTTTCACACTACATGAGATTTTGAAAGGTGGATTGGTGAAAATAATATTGCAACCTTCTTTCATTTTGCTATTTTATTATGAGATTTCGTTGGAAACACCTTAAAACGACAGATAAAGAGATGCATTTTTATTTGAATATAGGAATCGGGGAACTATAGTGGTAAAGAACAGTGGCTACAATTTTGGAATTAAATACTTATTATTATTAAGTTATAATAGCAATTGACAATAAAATGTTTTCCAAGTAAATAACATAAATAATAGAATTGAATGTGCCCTACTGTTAAGCATTATTGATAGTTTGTCACTTTCCCGTTTAATGCAACGCAACTGATATGCATTTCATAGCAGAGTTATTCTAGTAACTTTGAGTGACATTCTTCCTACTACAATAATAAATTGAGTCTTATCCAGACATTTTTGTTTAGCAGATATAGAGACAGCAAAAGATTTAGGTTACAAAAGGTTACAATTATTATTATTAGAACACTAAAAGTAGGAAACTGATGACTCATTGCATCGATATGATAGAAGAAAACCAGATAAAACTTAGGGTAGGATGGAAGACTGAAATAGAACTAGTTATATAGTAAATAAATTAAACAAGCAATTGTATTTTGTATGATTTGGCAGTGAGTGTATGTGGCATGCTGGATGCACAATAAACAATATCTCGAACTCCTAACTTAAGTGCTTGAGTTACCCAAGCTGCTTGAGTTAGATAATGTATTAATTTTCAAGCTCATTGCTGGATTTAAATATTTAAAAATACACGAACATTTTTACAGTAAGCAATACATATTTTTACGTATTTTGAGATTTACGGGTGGATATTCTTTTGTTTCATTAGGCATATAAAACATTTCCAGATACTGCCTTTTTGTGTTGTTAACCTATATGTTTACATACCCATATATAATATACGTTTAATTAACGTTTTTTCAAAGTGGAATATTTCGATGGATAACAGAAAAAACATAAAAACGTCAACGTGTAACTCTATTTAAATGACGAATTTCTGGGTTAATACATATTCAGTGAATTTTTGAGTTTGTCGTCAGTAAACAGTCGTCAGCAAATGTTTTGTAAAAAACTGTTATCATATCAATCAAAGATAACAAATATAATTCTCAAGGTAACTTCATTTATGTTATTACAATACATATCAATGCGGGTATTTTATCTAAGTCAATATACAAGTAGATGGAATATTTTGCATAATAATGCATACAGATGCTGCCAATTACATTGTTGACAAAAGTTACTTAAAGTGAGTGAAATTGATAAATTCATACGAAACAACACTTGTGAAATATTCCGAGAAAATCGTATGACTGAATGTGAGTAGAAACAACACTTGAAGGAGATGGACTTTTAAGTTACTATATACTCTACAAGTAGTATATCTGAAAGTAAGTTTACCCATTGTCATTGATTTTAGAGAAATTCGCAGAAAGCATGAGGTTTATGCAATTTTGGCCGAAATTAGTCAAAAGCCAGCATGAAATAGCTGACGGCCGAACTCTGAAATTTGTAATTTCTGAATAAAACTATTTTATTAATTCACATGAAGCTAATTAAATATCGCCACTCCGACTACCCCTCTCAGTACAACTACAACTATGTACAACCGTGTGCAGGGTGGACTTATCATTCTATTTTTACTAAAGTGGAGCTTAGTTTCATTTTTTTTCGGTTTATAGTTAGGTATATTGACTTTGACACGGCGTTAAGTTTTCAGGGAAATGTTTTTTTGATTTGTAATGTAAATTGCTCTCAGGGTATTTTTCCATCTTTTTAACTTATCGCTATACCATTTATCATTTAGCAAGCAATGTAGCATGCACTATGTACTACAATACTGTGTTCATTATTATTACAAAAGGTAATTGGCTTTTGGAAATAAATTGCAGCCTACACAAATATTATGTTTACTACAAGGACAGAAAATGAGAGATAAGTTAATCAAATTCCCAATAGAAATTAAAACTTTCATTCTGTGAACAGATAAGTCTTGTGTCCTTCAATCCCCCTAAAATTTTCAGCATTCCACGTCAGTAAATCAACATTGCATCCAGAGCTAGAGTATTATGAGAAATATTGACGACAGTTGACAAGTTTACACAGGCCGATCGTAATTAGCATATTACATTGCTGTTTACCAACTTTTGTCAAAACTTTGACAACAAAAATTGATTTTACCTGAATTGATTTGCTTAAATTTTTGACTTTCATAATAACCGAACCGTTTAGCAATTCCAAGTTTTCTCAGAATCTAACATGATAATTACATCTATATATATTTATTGCCTATTGAAATTTAAATTCGGGGTTTTTAAACTTGTGATTTCCAAATGCATGACAAATTGTCAAAATTGGTCAAACATGGTTCAATGAAATCAATTTTCAATAGAATTCAATCTACAGGGCTTTGCAGCTTAGGTTTTCAGGGCAGCCTAGTTGCCGTGTTGCTGAAAATTCTGGATGCATGACTTCGAGATATACAATTTAGGTTCTGATATTTTTTCAAAATTAATTCCTTCGTTGTGGTATTGTTGAGCAACATTATCACTATTATCAGTGTTTCAGAGCAAAAGTAACCACACAACCACTCATTTATATTAATACTAACTAGGGCAGAGAAAACATGATTTTAAACGAGTGTTATTCTGTTTACTACTGAAGGATTGGCCATTGGTCTCGTTCTCTTTTGTTTATTATAAATAATGTTTGTTAAATGGATATAAGGTAAGTTTTTTAATACGTTTATTCTTCATGCTTGTAAGCTGCTGTCACCGAAATGATATCCATTTGAATGGAAATATTCTGGTGTTAAATAGTGGTACACAAATGTAGCAAAATAAACGTCGACCTTCAACTTTGTTTTTATTTTTAACATGTACACAAAATGTTTTCGATGTGATAAGCTTTTAGCAGGTAGCTTTACGTAATTATTTAGTATACAGTACATTTTGCGTTCATGCAGTATTATAACTTGTGTATACGAAATGTGTTTCACTATAATATGCTTGCTATTATGTTATTAGACGGAAGTTGATCTTTGTACTTTTACATCTCTTTGTTGTTCACTTTTGCTATCTGCTTTGTTCACTGAGCTCGGTTGTCTTTTCTCGGAAAAGTTGTGAAACAGCCAAGTTTTTTTCCGTGCTGCTCCTGCCGACAGTATCTGTATACGTGGTCATTGGTTTAATGGTTTAGAAGTAAACCCATGCGAATCAATGCATTTTATTTGTGTATGCCAAAGTATAAGTAAGTAAACTTTTCTACCAAAATTAAGGTATTCCTCATCACAAGATTTCTTTAGGCGCATTATAATCTCCAACACCACGCAACAAAATACAACTTAAGTATCATTAAAATAAATTTTGTTAACTATCTTTATGGGACGCAGTAAATAATTACCATATTATCTCTACTTAACGCTGTATCAAGGGAGGCTTTGTGTGCTGCATTCCCCCATCCCCACGAAATCCAAGAATTCCTTCTCAAATTACCCAATTAAATTTTTACTATCAAATTCTCAAATTTATCTTTACCTTAAATTACCTTCAAATTTCGCGCGTTTTCCGCGTTTTTTCAAAAACTAAAGTAAAATATTCAAAAAAGATTTTTAGTCGATAATCAAGGACTTAAAACAAAGAAGTAGAGTGTCTCGCATCTCGCATTGTCAATTTTTACCGTCATTCATTCAATCCTGTTTTGTTATGTGCTAATGCTATGGCGTTTACGTTTGGACCCATTCGGAACAAATTCTGAATCTTCGGACTGTTAATAATTTTTATCAAATAATCTTACCCTCTGACGTTTTAAGGAAGTATAATGTCATACGTCATGGGAATGCACCAAAAATACTCAAAATGTTGGGTTTTTTACTGCACGGTTCTTTTACTCTAGATTTGCATAATATATTGTTAAACTAGTAATTGTTGTGTAAACACGCAATGTATATAGTATTTGAATCATAAAGGTACAAAACGTTTTGCTTATTGCCCCAGTTTACATGGATATAAAATATTTCTTCCAGTTTATGACACAAGAAATGCGAAACGCCCTTTCAGGAAAAAACCGAATTAATCGGCAAGCAATCTAGATGACAGTAACCTTACGACTTAAAGATCGCTGATTGTGATTACTAAAGATGTTTATGTGAGATTTTTTATTGGCCTTTTGTAAATCTGAACTGTAGTAACTCAACCTTCCCCGCCGAACAAATTTTGGTTTCACCAGGTTGGACTGGTCAAAATGGGTCATATAATATGTAGTTGGTATATATTTTCTATTTACCATCCGAGTAAATTTTGTTTACGTGGATATGGATAAAAATAATGAATTACATTCCGGACAATATACATATACAACCTAAATTGAAATGACTCATTACTATCCTAGGGTTATCTTATTGAGACGCTAAGAATGGATTGCTAGCCAGTCCTTGTGCACGTGCACCTGATATTTAGTTTACTTTGCTACTTTAGTTTGCTTTAAATCTTTGCTCTTATTATGTATTTCAATCAAAAGAGTCTCTATTTACAAACAGGCGTCTTTGAAGAGAGTATTTATACTTTATTTATACATTATTTATATGTGCAGGTAGTTTTCCACAATGACATGCATGCCTCATGGAATTTTTATAACGACTTTTACACGCAAGTGAGGTCAGTGAGGCATAGCCATTTAACGAGGTTGGGATTTTTTGAGCATAAGCTAAGGATGTATATGGCAGTCATTACAATTTTGGTTGTCCTTTTAGCGGGGCCGAAGGGGTGTAAATTCCCCTTTATGGCTGTTCCATGATAATGTATAAAGTCAATAATGAGTTCCATATTGTAGTTTATGGTTGAGTCACTCCATTTGTTAGTGTGCTGTTTTCTAGTAATCGTTGACTTTCTTTGACGCTTTTTGTTTGAAGAGTGAAAGTAAATAGCCCGTTCATGTTTATTTGTAGTAATGAGAAATGATGGACCAGCCGGAGGGTAGTGTAGTTATGGCATGCTGAAGCACGTCATTAACTGCTAAATGGATCTCCAGTCCTCATTTTATCAAAGGAAATGTGTCGTTTGACTTTCAGAGGTGACAACGTTTGTATCTAGGGCATCAGATTTATACCTCGGTGTATTTAAATTTTCCAAGTTCTTGTATCAGAGGCTTTAAGTTCAACCACTGAAATAGGATGTGTACCTAAATTTCATACATTCTACTAAATAATTCTGAGTGGAAATAATTCTTCGAAAAAAATACATGAAACCGCAATTTTAATTTCACACCCAAAAGTGTATTAAGGCTACCTGGTCGATGCGTTTTACAGCGATAGAACATCCTCCGTGGGGAAAATAAAGTTGCCATATTTTGTAAAACATGAACCACATATTTCCTGAGGGGGTATTATGACCCTTTTTCACCCAAAGACCCCACAGTTTTCAAAATTAAATAGTTTTTGGAGTGGGAGAATGCATGGTGATTTGACAAACTCGTCTCGTTCTCTTTTGCATGAAAATAACTTTCAAAAATTTTAAAGTTTTGGAAATAGATAAATAACCATTTCATCCTTGTTTTATATCGAGAATCTAGAGTGACATCCACTAACTTGGTATTATTTATTTATTCTGCATGCCTTATGCATTTAACTAGACATCCTAGATTTGTAAAAATAAATACCTACACGTGCTTACTGAGCAATACTAGGGTAGATGTTATTAAATGCAAACTGCAACTGCACAGAGAGTGACGTTAAACTGCAATGCTGCAAAGTTTTGTCAGATATAAATAGATGTAGCATAGTATCATACCTACATAAGCATTTTTGTATGAATAAAGATTTGCTGTATACTTAAATTTAAAGCAGATTCAGATTTCTGCAACTCATCTGGATCCATTGCAACACTGCTGGTAAATACTGCTGTTTCTGCGTAATCTATTAAGTATCTTTCCTCAGTTAGCTACTTTGCTCTTTAAACCTCCAACTTTTCATCTAACCTATATCTTTATATCAAGCATATAGTAAGAATCCAGTAAAGCAGTTTTTAAAGTCAATGTAGTCCCTGTTGTTATACTCCTCTACTAAACACGTGCAGTAGTAGTAGTAGAACATGTATTATTTAGCTTATCTCACACGCAATGCCAAAAGAACATGCCAGAGTTGCACTTTTGCATAATATGTGCAATGTAGGCATGTACCAGTTCATTTATTGTCAAAAATAGTACTCAGGTTTTCAGCAACCTTTATTTCCTTTTGGTGTATATCGTAAGTGCACCCACCACCCAGTGATGTATATATTTACTATATGAATGTGCTTCCCTATTCAATATGCAGAATAATATTATAGAGAGTAAGTGTATTCCATTAAATATTGATACTTTGCCTTGCTTAGTTTATTATAATAATCATGTTCACTGCATCCCCAAACGAACAAAGTTCTCCTAGATCTGTCTAAACGTCTATTAATAGACTGAACCTCCTGAACCTTGAAAAGTATTTACTTGGTGCTTTTCGTTTCTACTATTTTTATGTTTTACAAATTCTTGTATTCATGTAACAGCTATATTTTCCCCAAATTTATTATAATTATGTACATCTTAGGCATTCTTTGTTTAAACATTTCGCTAACACAAGTAACTCGATTTAGGAAGGGTATGCTTTTAGGATTCATTTTAGGAGTCTTTTAGAGTAATTCTCTCTGAAGAATTCGGTAATGGACAGCCATTTATTTATGGGGCTGTCCAAGACCAATGGAGTGTAAACAAACCCAATTAAATATTAATTCCATAGCGGTTGCTCATATACAAAGTTTCGATTGTTTCCTTGTGAAAAAGTTAACGCTAATTCTAAGAAAAACCAATTTTATAAAACCTTTATTAAATTCAAAACAAATGGATCAATTTTGTATTAAGTTTAATATATTATTCAAAGTATTCATAATGTATGTGTACTTATTTCATACATAATTGTATTATTACTTTCTTGTATTCGAGGTCGTAATAGAGTACACAATAGTTTAAAAGTTCATGAAATTGAAATCATTTGCTTTTTTAATGCTTAGTCGTTGCAATGGAAAGGTTGTGAATGTTCCTTAGTTCTCATGTCAGGTCACATTATTTTAAGTATATTGTAATTCTGTTATACACAAAATAAGAAATGGCAATCGATATAATATTGTTTATTGCAATAGAGTAACTTAGTTACTGAGAGCAGTACATATTTAAAACTACTTCCGAGTTTACCAGTTACAACTAGATAACCAAATTCCAAGCTAAAGTTAAACGATCTGAGTAAGCACAGCACGAGCTCATCAGCCTTCCGATTTTTCCTTGTCTTAAGATGGTGAACTTGAACTCGGTTGAGGAACGCTCTTACCATTCCGTATTATTATATTTAACAGCAGTACGTGGCAATGGCCGTAGAGAATCCACAGAAAATGGATTTTCAGGGCAATGTGCGACTAAATATACTTGTTTACACACACAGCATTCCAATTTCCAATAGGGAATCCTATCTAATCCTTGGTTTTATCCTTGGGAACTTCTGCGCATGACTGTTGGTTTGAGATTCTAACGTTGGTCCTTAGAGTCAGCTCAATGCCTGCTGTTTTACAAGGACAGGAATTTTCATCTTTGCATAATTCAATTATTAGAGCACTGATTGAGTTGAAATATTTTTTATGTCAGAGAAATAGATGAATTCTATACGAAAATCATTGTTTTACTAGTTATTTAATTAGGACTTATTCTTTTTAATTCATTTTGTTGGCTTCAGGCACTTTTACATGGTGTCATTTGGCCCCTTAAGGTTGTGCTGACTTCGTTGGTGTACCTAGGTTTTCCTACTCTACGTCTGTGCTCATAACTCGGATGAAACCA
>JABASH010005943.1:0-11285 GCA_019776445.1 Tomocerus maximus
AGTCACATCAAACAAAATCTATTTACATGTTCTTTGGAAGATATTACACTTAAAGTTCTCTGTAGGTAAGTAATTGATATTTTTTGATGAACGTTTACATAGAGTTTTCATCTTGAATTCCATAAATAGACATTTATTATGGATGAGCTGTATCAATCAAAGAACCTCATTTAAATTCAAGATCTAATTTACTTATATTTTATGTAAATTACGCTCTTACCTAACTAATACCATTTACGATTACAAGCGGAAAGCTAAAATGTAACTTAATATTTCAATCAAAAACCGAAATCCTTTACATTTAAACTTTACCTAAAAGTTATCTTAAAGGCTTTATGTAGTATAAAATTATGTACATTATTATATCCTTCACGCGTTCTTCTCGAATAAAACTTTATTATATGCTACTCTGCTAGCTGTAGGAAATACTGATTGATTTTTCAGATAGCTAGTATATGTCCTATTGAGTTGAACCACATTACGAACATTATTACCCAAATGTGGCCTGCTTTATCTGTTTGAAAGCGCACTGAAATCATTATTATAAAACGACTAATTTTAGGGTGGATTACGCTACAATTACATTACTCTAAGTATATTTGATTGATCCACACTTTTATAATTTCCTTAACTATATAAAACTACTTTTTGTGGGACAATTATCAAAGATTACCTCAATTATGAACACCCTTTACTAATGTAAGCACAGCATTTAAGGATCATCAATTGATAGATTTAACATATTGTCACATAATTTATTTTGCTAGCACAATTTTCTACACTCTAGTAGATGTAGATACTATATTATACCATTTACATAGGCAGAAAGTAGTAAAAGATTAGCTGATAGTAATACAGTTTATTTTTGTAAGAAGACTATTCTACTATGGCTCACTAGAGTTGTGTAAGTTCTTATCTCACTGCCATCGCACATTTTCAATTCAGAACACATAGTATCATCAGTTATTGTTTAAGACTTTAGTAAGAATACGAATGTATACCATAATACTATTCTATATCTCCATTTTTACAATCCACAATACTTAATCTACTTATTTTCTAAAAAATCTAGATCAAAACATACTTCACCAAAACAATGTACAATTTTAAAATAAAATGACAATATCTAAGACTTATTACTACAGTCAACTAGGAAAAGAAGAAATACTTTTTAAACTCATTTTTCCTTGTTAAAATGCTTCGAATACATGACACCAACAATCATTAATTGTTTTAAGCACCATTTTCCTCTCAGTTTAGTACACCACAGATTTAGAGATATCATTTTAGTTTAGAACATTTACATTGTTTTTAGTAAATAGTTACATTTTCTTTTACAAGTACACTAAAACTAATGTTCTTCCCTACAAGAACATTTTAACAGTATTCTATATTGAAATGAAAAATTAAAACATATATTTACATAAGAATACCCATTTATTAAAACACACAGGCAATTTAGATTAATCAAGTTAAAATAGCAACAATTTTCAGAGCTTGAAAGATATTTTTTACTGCTACCTGACTATAACCAGACTGACATTCGAATAACATGCTTGCTACTGAATTTTCCATAATGCAGTGCAGATTTCATATTTCATAAGCCCATCTTTATAAGCATACATTCAATATGCACATTGATACAGAAAATCATTCAGACTGAGATTCTTCTTCATGGGATGCAAAGTTGAAATGAACCTGAAATGAACTGAAAGTTGAAACTTGTAGAAAGTAATAATAAGATCTAACTTTATCAACCAGTTAAACCGAAATGATAACTGCAATAATTACATTGTTCCATGTTTGTGAAGTTTGAATTTCTTGTCTTTGGACTTTTTCTTAAGTATTTTAACAGTCGTATCTTTTTAAGAACTCCAGGATTGACTAATTTTATGGAAGTTCTCATAATTCGGAATAAGAGTTGCACGATTATAATATTTACAAATTACATGAGTTTTTGCATTGTAACGTTTATGCAAAAAGTTTTATACAATTTTGTGACTTCGTTTCGTGAAGAGTGAGTCCGTGTGTCAAAGGCTTTGAAAAATGACAAAAAAATCATTTTAGTAGGTAAGGTACTTAATCATGACTAAAATTCTATTGTATAGTATGAGTTTTAGCAAATAAAAACGAAAGTAGTTTCCGTATATGAAAACTCAATTTTGGCTATAAAAACCTGAGCTACTTGATTGCTAGTGCTACATGGGAAGTAAAAATCTCAGAAAACCAATGTCAAGGATGACCTTTATCTTGGTGGTGTTGCTGCATCATTTCAATGTCCAGATGAGCATTTCTCTCAGAGTCCATTGTTGAATTGAGATGGTTATTAATGCACTCTGTAATGTGAGCAACACCTTCGCCAAAGGCGAGAGTTTGTGGCCGTGATTTTGGACTGGAGTAGTCTGTCAATGGGATCGGAATGCTTAACCCAGCAGTTTTGCGGCACTGCTCATCTGTAATACTATTTGTCAAAAGGGATGAAGACAAAGCTAAGGTGTTGAGTCTCGATTTACTTTTCAGAGTATCTCCGGCGCCTGAAGGAGATTCCAAAGCCGGGGAATTCGCAAACGATAAGTTAGGAGACGAAGTCACTGAAGGCCAATCCGTTCTCTTTGATAACTCTTGTTCAATCTCAAGATATGCTTTCTTTGATTTATTTTCTCCGTTGCGTTTTAACCGGCAGTCAAAATTAACTTTTCGCGCCAAAAAGAAATTTATTACTCCGTACTCGATAATAAGAGCTATGATAAAATTGGCCAATGGAAAACCTAAAAGTTTGACACGGAAGAAGAAGTCTGTTGGCAGCATCATGTCGAACGTGCGGATCAACCATGAACAAGGCCACAAGACGAGATAAATTGTGAAGGATGTCATTACTGCGAGGGATATCAGGAGTCGGGGATTTGTTACTAACGATTTTCTATACGGAGCCCCTTGGGAGAAAACAATGGCCATGATTATATATTGAAACGTTGACACGGCGAACAAAGTGTAGTTTTCGTAGCCAGCGAATTCGTTGTCTACCTTGTGGACGTACGGAGTGAACCACGGTTGTTGGTGGACATAGCTAAACGCTAGATTCTGGACACCTATTATTGTACTCATATGGAGCAAGATGGAAAATACTGGAGGCAGTGACACCAAACTCGCTGACGGAGGTTGTTTCACCAGAGGACCATCAAAAGGCTCCGTGTGTCCGAAAAATAAAGCGAAGACGGAAATAAGGAAAAGATCTATGTACAGAAATTGTATATCCGACAAATTAGATGCAATTGTGTAGAGTATGATGACGCTGGAGAATTGAGTCAACGAGTACACGGCCATGTATTTGAAGATGCCGAAAGACGTGACCAAGGCAGCTCGACCTTCGCGAATCAAATTTGGCACACATGTTATGTTGGCTTCCTTGGACGTGAACGGTGATGCAACCGAAGACTCTGCTTCGGAGAGTGACATTCCCGCGTGGGCTGCTTTCAAGGCTCCGCAATCGTTTGCCCCGTCGCCACACATCCCTGTTGACACAGAAAAGAAACAAATTACCATTACAGACCACTTCAGCCTTAAGGTCGATCAGTAAACATGGAAAAATAGATATGTGACACATGTTGCTAATCACCACTCGGTGCTTTTCTACTCCTGCACTGCATACTGCAGATCAACTCGATTTGGCACATCTCGCAAATTCAGTTCAGCTTTGCTTATTGTTAAGGCTCATTTTATTGCTGCAATTCAAAGCAGACTCAGCAACACTCCCGTTTTCATTCACCAACCATCTGACCTTGCTCTAAACATTTCTTTTCATTATTTATTTACTATTTGGTCTATCTGCCAGTAATTGCAAATTGCAAGTCGTTTCAAACAGATACACACAAGAACCGACTATGATACACTTCGTAAGAAACGCTATATACAATTCAGCATTCAAAGTTTTTTCAGAAATCAACAAAAGAATCCAATCGGGAACTGGTTAATTCTAAATATGGCTACCTCTACAAAATTCGTATTTGGGGACCCCGAGACGCTTTTGGTTTGAAAGCCTTAAAATCCTTTGCCACATTTTCTATACCCAACTTCCGTATTGAAAGATTGAAACTACGTAGTAAGCAGTAATCGAATACACAAAGGGCAATCATTAGATTGAGCCAAAGGAAGTGAAACTTGAAAGTAAAGGAAGTCCCGGAATTAGTGAAACATCCAGCTACGTTCACCTGCTGCCTTTCACAAATACAGTAATTTGTCATCAGTCTTTCATTAGGGACATCACAGACAGAAAATGAAACATGTTCCTGTCTGGCTAAATACAATCGATTCAGAGGCTATGAAGACAAATACAATGGTCTAGCGAGGTCTAGCCGTTGCACTTAAGTACTATGTAATTTTAGCTGAGAATATACATTTTCAGTTAAATGCTATGATGCGTATAGTAGAACTGCCTCTGACGAAGATTTATATTATTGACTAATAGCATTAAATCCCAAATTCTCTACATTCATTGAATTTTGGCTCATTTTCCTTTATACAGATAGAACGAAGTTTATCATCAAAGTATTGTTTTAAATATAGAAATATTATATGCATCGAACAACGCAGGTCAACAGCCAAGTAATCCTTCCCCTTCCTAAATACAATTATTAAAACACAATCGAATCTGTTACGGATGGATCACCCATAGAACGCTATTTTCCAGACTGAAAAATAGAGTTTCAAGTTTTTATCAAAGTTCTAACTCAAAGGACCAACCTGTTTTTTGCCTAACAGGATTTTCTAATAAATAGTTCGAATGTTGGAAATGTAATCATGTCACCAGATGCAATGTACTGAATGGTATAAAACGTGACGCAAATCTGCCAGTTTAGTTTTATATTGATACAACAAACACACTTTATGTAGTTCAAATTCGAAAATATCAAAATCATTATTTTGTCCGAGAACACCAATAATTACGTCTGTCAGGTCTATCTCCAACGGTAAAACTCCAAGGAGAAAACCAACTACTCTAAAGCTTATCTCTACTCTAACACTCACTTTTATTCGTTCATTCATATTTAAATACAATATCTTCGAAGTCTCCTTGCTTCATCGACATCAGGATCAGAAGGAAATATGAATATTACCCTAAAAGAACACATTGTGCTGTAGTAGTAGGAAAGTAATCAGTTTCCCATTGGAATCAACTTAATTAAAAGACATTGTTCGTGACTAAGAGTTGAAATAACTGAAATGACTCAAATAACAAAACGGACAGAGAGAATAGGCTAAATGCTATCGCATCATATACCATGTATAGTAAATACTTAATACATATTATTATGGTAAATTGTCTAAACTAATTATTGAACACATTGCATTTCATGTCAACTGCTAGCAAGCCATTATATAGGGAGAGTAATGACAATCGTACAACTTAACTGACAGCTTCCTGCTAAGGATACAGCATATGGGCTACTATTATCTGAACATGCCATTTTCTCTTTTCTACCACTTACTCATCAAACTTTCACCGAACTTTCAATGATGTGCCAAAAAGTGAACAGGATTAATGAAATTTGGAAATGTTGAAACGTATCAAGGTCATAACATTATGTAGTTCATTAAAAACTAAGGAGTGCAAACAACTGACTTGATTGAACCGACTATATCAATAACTATCCACGGTATTATTTGCTTTTGCATTTGAGTTGACACTTTTTCATTTTCAATGGACTGTTTATTACTACTTTTAGTTGTTCAGGTCAATCATTTATTCCTCCATATTTGTTAGAGCTTTCTTCTTACTCTGTTTGTTCGCCCTTCCCCGACGATGAAACCCCAATATATAGCCAAATGATAGCCATTTTCCTTCGTAATTTGAATTCCCCGTTTGTATGGAGTTATTTAGTTTAGAGTTTGGTCATTTGACATTTTTCGAATAATTCATGGGTTCATATCTGTTAATTGTCACAATCATGTATTGTAAAGACAGAAACATACCATTGGTCAAGAAAGTAGGTCTTTATAAACAAAGACACATTCAGAAGACTGATAATGATAGGATGTCAAGTTTGGATCACGCAACTATATCTTGCAGCTTGTCAAAAGTTTCCTAAGAATAAATTGGCTAAGATGATACAATAAATAAGAATATTATATGAGTGCACAAGAAATAATGGGGCACAGTTTTGTTGATAACTTGAGTTTGACCTAGTCAGGAGGAGTTCGTGCTATCTGTGTTTGTCTCCATACTTCAATAGCAAAAGTAATATAATTCTTTTATCTTTCATTCATGAGCGTCTAATATTATGGCAAATGCAAGGAGTATTATCAGTAACCAAATGTCTCTCTTCTATTGTGTATTTGCTCTTTTTGGGTTTATTTCCGAAACTAAACCTAAAAATCTGTGTCTAGCACTCGCATTTAATAAATTCTTATCTGCTCTCATACCACATCGAGACGACCCAAAGTGCTCTACTTTCTCTGAGCAAGTCCCACTCTGTCGTCGTAACTGTCAGTGACCTGGATTCTATTTTGTTAGCACTTTCCCTTTTAATATACCATTTAATTTTGTATTTACTACAGAAACCACCCATCTGACATTGGGGTAAAAGAACTGAGTAAACCCCTGAGCATTTGTTGTCTCTCGAAAAGTGTAAATGGGGAGGATGCGACAAAAGAAAAAGAATGATAAATGTATTTCGGATGACCTGAATGACTTGAATTGACTTGACTGACCTAGATGCAAGACCGGATAAGTACCACTAAACCTCGATGTTAAAAACAAAGTTGTATCAATATCAACAGCGACAGAACACAATCCCGAGCGTCGACAACGACACGCTACAATAATCAGGAAAATTGAGTTTGTCTCCCTGTATCTTCGATGATATTCCGAACAAACCAATGTCAAAGTGCTTTGTAAGCAGCTCAGCCCAGTCACTTTGTATAGTGAAATAAATAACAAATCTCTGTTTTCCACTCGCCTGAATGTAATCCTAGAAAACTCGATATTAGTAATGAGGAAATAAAGACACTTGTCTCCGACAAAGTAGTCTAGCTTTGTCCCTTCATTTGTTTTATGGCAGCCCAGGGTATAGTTCTTATGTAGAATTCAATAGTGACAGAATTCAGGCTTCATCCAATCCACATAACATTAAATCAGGTAACCCAGATCTAGAAACTATTGTTCCTGGGAGAAAAATAAAAACGCACAGAGTAGATAGATAGTTTTGTGGTCATATGATGCAAAGTACAATACACAATAAACAGTAATCCTTATAAATAGAAAACAACTATACTATTTACGATCTAAAACAATAATGCATGTGTGGGTTGTCTGTTTACCTACTTTAGGACAAAAACATGTTTCTCCCATTTTTGGATTACGAACACCGACCAAAGCCTTTGTGAGTTCTATCTATCTTGGCATGGCTATGAGTTGACTTCAAAAAACTTTTTTGTTTTACTTGGATATTTCAGTCAACCGCAGAAAACAGTAGCAATAAACCGAGCTAAACTGAACAGAACTCGAGAAAAGCCACGTAAAGTTTAAGTAAACAAAACGGAAGCTTTGCTTTGTCAATTTCGGTTTCTATCTTCTAACTAAATATTTTGACATAAATGTGCAAATAGTACACACAGAATGTTATATTATTTGTCATTTGCTAGACATAAGTGGAGAAACTCATTCTGTGTCTTTCACTCGGTAAACAAACCGAAAAGGAAAATCTCAACCAGGTCATGTCCTCATATGACTTTAATAAATTGGCCGATAGCTTCATATATTTACGGAGATTAGCCGAAAAGCAATAGAATTGAAAGGACATTCAACTAACCCACAAAATAGCCAAGAGCTTGAAGTTGTTCCACAAGTTGTTGCTTCTGGTCTGGGCTCATCCGAGCAAACACTGTACCTCTCACAAGAATTTTCGATAGTAATTCCGGGTAATGGGTTTTCACGACGGCGAAGGAGTTCCCTGTCACTGCAAAATGATATCGGTTGACTGGAGACTCGACATCGAACATACTTCCTTCAATGGACGCGGTGTTTCCACTCACAATCGAAATTGGACTTCCTCGACATGTCATTTCCATTGTGCTCTCCTGTAATTAAAATCATAACTTCACTACAACATGCTCAATCTAATATTACATATCGACTCATCCCAAGAATTCAAATAAAATCATCGTGTGATCGTTGAAATTAATATTTTCATCTACAATATACCACAGGAGGTACCTAGAATTTGTTTTGGTTTGATCTTCGTATGAAATCCAGATCTAGTCGGGCGAATGGGGAATTTATCCCAAACAATTGCATTACTTTGCAATCATATTCTTGTGGATTGTTTTTGGAAAAGCTTTACTGGTTTTATGGATGCATTATTAAAATTATGTGGTTTAAACTGCGTAGTTGTGGTATGTGAATCCTTATCATGCACAGCAGGTTACATTCCCAACAGACAATCCAAAATATAACATTGTCCCCTGACATTTAAATACCAATTGATTCAGAAGTTCTGCTTCGAAGGAAACTCACTGACTCACTGCCGACCGAGTGAACTTACTCATATTATAATATAATATGTCTATTCAGTGGATTCGACTGGAAGCCCTCGCGAACAAATTGTCTGTCTGATGCGATCCGAATCAGGAGCACTTTAGAGCTCAACCACCCCAACATGCTTACGCTCTAAAGCATTGGCTTTATCACTACAATATTCAATAATAATATACCTAACTTAAGAATGAGAGCGGCCTTCTAAGAAAGATATTTGATCTTTGCATTTGGCATCACCATTAATTCTCCACCAAAATTCAATTTCCTCATGAATGTGTTCTTACTAACCGAACCATATAAGTCATCCGCAGCAACAGCTATATTTTCAGTTAACCTACTTTCACTTTTAGCAGCTACATCCTAACTTGACACTGTTATGTACGAGTGAGAAATACGGAAACTTTATACATCTGGGTATTCACGAATAATCACATTCTTTAGTAAACTACCTTCATTTTATCTTCTGTAATTACAGATACCAATTACAGATAATACACAAGATACAATGTAAGGTAACTAATACATTTGAACCAAAATCCTATTTTTAATCTAACTGCTAACTGGTAGGTGTGTAAGGAGTAGTATGGAAAATACACTTTGAAGGGTTTTTGGATGGAGAAAGTCATAATTGCAGAATACTACACTTTGTTTGTATATTAGTACCTATTATTAGTGGTATATTGGGCAAACTTTTGTTAATTTATTCATTAAGTTTGTTTGCTTTTATGCAAAAAGTGATTATCAAACCATTCGTATAGGAATCGACAAATCTGCGATTCTCTACACAAGCAGCATGCTAACTTTTTAGTACCTACATGTTTACATTTCTCCTTGGCTGTTGAATTACAGTTAGGAATCTGCAAAGTTTTAGAAGAGTGAAGAGTGTAAAGACCTCATCAAGTTCTTATTTGCTTACTTAATTCAATACCATTGTCAATTCTGCAACATAAATTATACATCATCCTCAAGTAACGACAAAAGTTAGCTGTTCTACAGTGTCTCGTGAACTTTGAATCGATTGCTACCAATTGGAGACTTTACTTTGACCAATTTAGTTAAATATTATTGCAAATATACATATCCTTTCAAGTCCCAAATTTTTGTACTTGGAAAGTCAAAGTGAGACACAATCAAGGTTATTGACGCGACCAAATCTATTTAACTTGGTACGTTTGCTCAGAGGAATGAGGAACTTTTGACTGTGAAAGGAGGAATGTAGACACACAGATCAAAGCATTGTCCTTAAGTTACTGCGCAATTTGCGCAATAATTACTGCTGATTTTGATGTGCATAAATCGCAGGCTTAAGTAGTCTATTCACATCATCACTACGGTCTACGCTGCTCAAAACGAGATCAAGAATTTTGATATAAAATGAGTAGGGACAAAGAAAAAGTAAATGACAAAGCAGAAAACATCAATTACTTAACTCTCTCTATACTATAACCGAATTTTTTCTGTAATGAGAGTCTAAAATTGTTTCTGACGCTTGAAAGTCAAGGGCAATCTATTTTGCCATTTAAAGAAAACGTACATCTGAAAAGCATGTCCCTTTGGTATACTACTGAGTAAATCTATTAAGATTCTATGCTGGCCTTGATTAGTTAGAAATCATTTATGTTGGGAACAAGAAACGATTAATCGTTTTGTGAGCTTATAAGTAAATAATGGGATAGATAAGAAAAAGGACCTTCTTTTCTTCGTAGTGCTATCAAAGCATCATAACAAAATGAGATTCTTCTCATCCTAAATGGTGTAATGAATGACAGTGATTTAAGAGACCTTCCCGCCGAATCGATCAAGAGAGTCACTTATTTTTGTAAGAGGACCTCTAAATCCGAACTCCCAAGTGACGCACTACGCTACTTACTGTCAGATGTACTTAAGCCTTGGACTATTTATTTGTATCTGCAGGTATAAGCACACTATACTCATTTAATAATAGATAAGCCACTAACCTTATATCGTCATAATACACTAAGTCTGAGCTAGAGGATCCTAATACACATTTAACTTTACCATATGCTTTTAAATCTGTCTTTCCAGTCCCCGAAATGAACGAGTGTGGGTGTAATGTCTAATAAATTAATGGCCTCTACTTGTTATGACTGCGATAAAATCCTTACGGATTAGCTAGAATTAGTGCGAAAAGGAGTTCAATGGAAAACAGAAAAAGATGGTTTCTAATTAGACTAAAGTACTTACCGCTTTATTGGCCAAATAGAAACTGAGTTTGGGTATTTTGCTATCTTTGGAAACTCCCCCGGAGTCTGCATCAGTTCCGATGACGATGACTTTATCGGAAGCGTTCAACATCCCACATTCCCGAGCTACGCTTATCGCCGTCAACATATTGTCCCCTAAAACAGATTAAATTGTCGAATGAAACATAATTTGACTATTATTCAAAGCAAATTATCTTTCTCTAAAGTTAATCAACTTGCAAGTATAGGAAACTAAAAACATGACTTTGATTCTGTTAGCTCGAATTTCGGGAGAGTTAAAACTGGCAGAAATTCTCTACAGACATTGCCGAAAAAAAGTGAGGAAATAGACATTTACTTAACTCGTATTTTGAATCAATGCTATAAATTACGAGGAATTTATTGTATTTTGCTCATGTACTTGTAGGCCAATATATTTCTGACTCGGGGGAATAATACGTAGGTTTAAGATACTCAAGCAAAGTACATAGTACGTTCTTTTCAAGTGTAAAAACTCTGTAATCACTAGAAATATAACCTAGCACGAC
>JABASH010005944.1:0-11284 GCA_019776445.1 Tomocerus maximus
TGTTACTGTATATCTATACTTTCATTCTGTACAAACAGTTTACTAAAAAGTTTTGTCGTTAAAGAGATATTTGACCGACGGACTACGGAATACGGACTAACGGACTACGGACTAACGGACTAACGGACAGGGTGACCGCTACGTTTCCAATAGTATACTTCGTATCCTAATAAGTACTAATTATACTTTACTACCCATATAACTTCATCGTATAGAACTCCATCGTTCCATGCATAGTATATCAGTAGAACTCCAATATTTATTAAAGAAAATAGCTTTTAAAGCTTGGTCACAAAATAAAAGCCTTATACTTAGCTAAACCGTTCCTGAGATGATGTTTGCTTATTACTATTACAGACTCTATTATTATTATTTTCTTTGCTACGCACACGTGTAAGCTATTTATTAGTTTGTTCATAGTTTTTAAGCCTCGAACGGAAAGATAAGGAAGTTGAGGATTTAGATGAGTTTGGTGGATAGTTAAGCTAAGCAGAGCATAAATGTGTACAGATAGCCATGGGCGTCAGAGCTGGAAGCTAATAAAAAGAATTACAAGGAAAACGGGCTGATGACATCCCAGGAGAGAAATTGAAGAGAATTCTGCTCATCTTGTTTCGGATAGGAGGATAGAATGGGAAACGTTGTGGATGAGTTCCCGAGTGTCTCATCGCATATTGAACCCCGAAGAGCCCTCTTTCAATTCCAAGCCAGTTTTGTTCATTTGATCACGGAAAATTGCTGACAACTAAAGATGAACTCCACTTAGACCCATCACCCATCCTGTCTGACCTGCTTGATCTCTTTGCTCATTCGCAATTCGCACCTCAATATGCGAATCTCCTCTTCCATCCCATGTTAAACCAAGTCGGTCTGTCAGTATCATAATAATACGTAGTGCTACAATTTTGTGTTAACCTTAATTCAACTTCTATTAATACTGATGTGGATCTCTGCAAGTCATTTTCCAGACACGCAGAGTAATGTATTTCGGTTAGACAATCTTATCCTTTGCATCTTTGCTCTCTTAACTCTCTCTTTGTTCAGGTGATCAGATGTGATGTGTGATAACGAATAAAGTTTTCAATATTTGAGCTCTCAGCTCTCTTCGTGCTCAACCCGTTCGTTATGTGGCATTTCGTGAGATGGAATTCCTTTATCTCCCACAACTTTTCGTAGCTTACGTAAGCCTGACATATGACGAATTTAATGACATATGTATGCAAGGCACACACCGAGAAAATGCTCCAGTGCGGGAGATCGTCTGTCTGTCGATGGTTACTGGCAAATTGCACACTCATAAGAAATCAATAATGAGACTGCACTCATTCAATTCGCCGTGTTACAAGGTCCATTCAGAATTCGACTCCAAGTATTCTGTTTGACGCTGATATGATGTCATGTGGATTAAGCAAGTACTTCCAACATCGTAGTCCTCCTTTTCCAATATCTTTTCGTTTTCATTTCCTGCCTTCAGAAAATCTCTGCCACTCAAGTGGAAATAAACATTCAAAATAGAAAACCTCGGTCTCGAATACAGCTGCAGTATTTTGTGGAAGCTACTTTAACTACTTATCCTTCTACAATATGGAGGAGGCAAAGCATCAGTTAGGTCCATGATGGTTACAAATAATTATAGTGACAGAAATCCTGACCTTGAAATACATTGAATATAATCTCACGGGACCTTAATACCTAGATGCTTGTGAAGCAAGCGAATTGAATTTATGATAATAAACATATCTAAGTATATAAAAACGTATTGTAATGGTTGGGAATATTATTTTTGTGTTTTTACCTTTGAGATTTTACGCAGGTAACCCGATCTCCCTGTGATAGATTGATCTGTTTTGAATGCATCGGGAATTCCAAGACGTACATTTTTACAATATCAACTGATTAGGACTACTTTTTTCCTATTTTTCCTTTTGTTCAAAGTAAATACAAACTACAAACTAGATAAAATCAAATATTTATAAAACAAGTTTCGCTCTGACTTTTCACATAAGTTACCCGTCATATCCTTAGAAATCCATTCGCTAAAGTTGACGCACAGTAATGTTACATCAGAAATGGAGACATGTAAATATAATCATCATACATTTACAGTATTTACTACAGTTTACGATTTTGGGGGTAATCGAAATCAAACTGTAATTAACCGTAGTGAAGTGTGCGACCATATTTACAAGATGGTAATAAATGGTTAAGTTTTCATTTCATGTACGGTAAAACCGTCTTACCTACCTGATCGGAAAGAAGTAAAAAAAGAGATAAAAGAAGCTGCAAGTAGAGGGATGGAGTAGTAGTGTAATGATTTAATGGTATCTAATATGGTACCTATAAAGGAATTGTGATAAAAATTATTCCAACAACTGAGAAGAACCATTCTACGACGTATTGAAGCAAAAAATCCCTAAGTTATTAGAAAAGTAAATGCTTTAAGTGTGAAAAGTAAAATCTATATTTAGAGACAAAACCTTGCGGATTGCCTTGGTATATCCTTATGAGGTTTTAAGGCTCTAAAGCCCACAGGATTTGATACGGAGCAAAGACATACTTAATACGTACCTTAATATACATACATGGTAATAATACGTTACAGTTAATAATGTGGCTCCACTCACGCATAAATAAGTGTTTATTATACTTTTCTGCTATGAGTTTCAAAGATGCTATATTACATAACAGAAAGAGATACACGTGGAATAGATGGGTGTATAGCGTCTTTAGTCAGCCAGTACTATCTGTACTTACTACACTCCATTTCTGTTAATAGGTAGTAGAATATCAATTCTGTGGTTTGGAGGTAGGCTGTGGGTAAATAGCATTATAATATTGGTTGCTACTTCACTAGATAACAAAAATGAGTATGGAATTCTATGGTAGGGTTATGGAGATAGGATAGTAGATGTATTAGGGCAAAGGATAAGAGATTCAGAAGAGAAAGACTATGGAGAGCATCAAACGACTCAGGCAACCGATGAATAAGATTCTTGAGATTTTCTTTCGTCACCTCACCCACTTCAGTTTCGGTCTCTTGCGTCGAACTGGATTCTTGAGTCAGTCTGCATGATCGTGAGAAGAAATATCCAGCGTCAATGCAAACCCAGAGAGGAATCTGACTTGGTCTGTACTATTCTGCTTCGATCTCCTTCAGTAGTCAGGAGTAGGACCCACAGAGTTTGACTACAATCATGATGCTCTGTCGGAGAACTTGTTTCATTTCATATTCAGATCTTGATCCGCAAATATTGGCATACATTCACTGACTCTTACACTACAAAACGAAAAGGAAGAAACTACTTGAACCAGACTGGTCGTGTACAATAGTATTCTAACTCAATATAAGTACCCAACCTTCCCAAGTACAAACCTGCATAATGTACAAAGCACACAATAACACTACGTACTTACTTACTCTACTCACTCACACATTTCCCTAGACTTGCTCACGGACGATCAACAAATCTGCACTGTAGCATCAACTGAGGGTCTTTGACAACGAATTCTGTTCCATGTTGTCACCATGTACCTAACCAACAAAAGACAAACAAACTGGGAGACACAAATAATGGCAAAACCATAGTACAACTGCAATGCATGAATAAACCAAAATTTAAATAAAACGTCCTGTAGAAATCATGCCTGCCACGACACCGAGTTTGATGTCTACACAAAGGAGAACACTAAATACTTTCAAAATAAGTTATTAAAGTTATCGAAATAAAATAACTTGTTTTGAAACAACATGTATTTAGAGTTAAAATCCTTCCCTACCAAACCTGAAACATGGGAATCTCGATAGTATTTAGAATACCTAACTCTTTACAACTAAATTGTGCTTACATTGAGTAATAGTTAGTAAATACTCACAAATGCTATCCTAAACAATTGCAGTTGTAGGGGGAAAACGATAATAATTTTAGATAGCTGTGCAGTCATGGAATACACGCCGCCGATAGCCGCTTTTCACTGAACCAACAATATAATTAATATTATGTTATATTTATCGTGACCAATAAACTCGTTCATTAAACTTAAAGGAGTACACTGACTAACTGACTATTAATTAATACTCAAGCATGCATGACAAGCAAGGTCATAATACCAAGGTCATTTATTCAGAGACCACTATTGTAATTACATAATATTATAGTTTATTATGGGTAAAATGTGCATAATATACTGAAATTATTGCATGTGGGAGTCCACGGGAACTTTGTATTATTTGTTTGTGTAGGGCAGAATCCTGGAGATATTATATCTGTACACAATCAGAGACACATTCTACTTTTTATAAGTAACTTGCGTCAAAAGCATTAGGTAGGTAGATATTAAAGTGTAAGAGTTGCTGTTCCGGGTTCTTCAGATTCTAGCAGATCGTTCTTTGTGTCTGTGTACAAAGTACAGGTGTTATTTCCTTCGAGAGAGTAACTAGGGGCAGGGATACAGAAGATTTGCCATGGCCGATTGAAGAAAACCGAAAGTAGTTAATAAATAGTTAATGAATGCTGTAACCCGTGAATGGGTAAAGATACTCTTGCTGGTCATGCAATGTAATGGGATGCAACCCAAGGTTAAATTAAAGTCATTTGCTTAGGGAGCCATTTGCTCAATTTGACATTTGGGAAAAGAAGAGACGAGGTTCTCTGTCTTCGCAATTCCATTTCATCTCCGAATGAATCTTCCATCCCGTACTAGCATTTGCTACGAAGCACATACGCGTGTATCCACGACTGTACAATGCAATTCAACACAAAACTTTGCAATTCATTCTGTACCGCTATCCATTCTATAAATATCTGACTCTGACTGTGTTACAGTTACAATAGTTAAGTACCAAAGTGTATTGCCATTATTCAGTGGCTATTATGCCAGGTATAACTTCTGCTCCAGAAAGAAGATCTGCAAGGCGAAATTCAAACTTTTAACACTTCTGAAATGCTTACTATGCAATCTTCTACAGTTTCCCATGGTTGTCATATCATATTTCCTTAGATATTTATCACTGGAACAAATAGGTATAGTCCAGTTTAAAAGAAATAGAATGATGACCTCTAGCTGCCATTTTGAATTGATTCGGTTGATCCGTATTAATCAATTACAGTTCAAAATATTCTTATGCAAATTAAAACTTTGTCCAAGTTTTCTAGAATTATGACACCCTAACTTCTGAGTATACCTTTAAACAAAATTCCACCTGAACTTACATTTCCAGGGAATGCAATGAATGATTGTATCATATATTTCATGGAACCAAGTAAGTCTGTCCGTGGACACATCTCTATCTACTAATATACCATTATATTATATACGTAGAAACCTATTCTAAATACAAAAGCGATGGTCCATCCACAGTTCGCAGTGAGTACCAGAGAGAATACAACATTACACACTTTAACTTGTGCACTTGTTTGTTTGAGCAGGTTTTCCAAAAGTTTTCCAAACTTTTTGTTAAAAAGCCAGGCAACTCAACTCGATAGGCCATCAGATAAAGCGAATCAGAAGGAACAAAAGTAGGAGATAAAATGGGTAAACTGTCCTTCTCTGGCCTCCAGCTCTTACTCTCTGCCCAGCCTGTTGGGTTTGGTAAGTTACATAACATTATTCTGTAAACGCACGGGCAGTAAAGTTTACCTTACCAAGTACCCTCTTTTCCTTTCTTTCTCATCTTTGGTAAAAGTTATTGGAATGAGCTTCTCCGGGCATTTGGGTCTTGTCTTTCCTTGCATCTTCCCTCAAGGACGTAACTTCTAATACAGTCTGCACTGTAGTTGTAGGTGGGTATAATAATATTATCATCTCTGTAAAATAAGTGAAGTGCTACAATTTACCTTCCTTATGTTGGTTTTACAACTTATAACCTAAAAGGCACATCCTAACAGCTATACGTGCGCTTGTAATTCTATTACGAAAAAACTTTTCGGATGTTTTCAAAAACTGGCGTAGGCGGCTAACAAACAGTTCTGATAAGAGCGATACTACATTACGTGGAAAATGTGGTATAAAATTGTGTACCAGGTGGTACATAGGTATATTTAGGTATTCTATTTAGTTTTCTTATCGCAAATATCAATTATGAGTTTTATCCAATGTATCCATTTCTATGTTTCTTAACGACCTAAATGAAATTCAAAAGTTCTACATGTTCCAAGATCCAGAAGGAAAAATTTTGATCACTCTTCTTAATTTATTTTAATAGTTTTGAATCAAAGTTTGTCCTCCTGAATGTTTTTATAGATCCCGAATGTAGTAGTTCTAGAATGAGCAGTATATGTGAGAGTGGGTAACATTTTTTGCTATTACGATTTTGGAAAAAAATCAATTCAACGATAGGATTCAATAATCATTTCAAATTGGATATTGATACACCTAGGCACAAAAGATTGCAAGATTATAGCATAAAGAATAGTTTGTAATTGGTTTGGCTAGACAATCATTAATGAAATTAGAACGTGAACTATGGTTGTGTGCTGTTCCCTGAATTTGGAAGTGAATATGAAGACAGTACTGAGTATACCACACCTAGATTAAATCACTGTCAATTCAGCCTAGATAATAGAGAAGCGTCCCTGCTTAGAAGTACTTATTTGTATTTACTTAGTTCTTGGACTGTCTTTCAAGTCGAGTGAATTACAGAGCGCACTTAAGTGATAAACTCTGTTACATCCAACGGTTCGATGCTTCCAGGTTAATTAAAGCTTAAAAATTGTTTACATTGCATTACTTATGGAACTGTTCACATTGTTTACAATTCACATCTCAACAGGACTTACAATAGGCCTTTAATATAGAGTTAGAGATCGTGTGTTTATATAAGCCACGAAGACTGGGATTTAGTGGAGATTTGGTCTACCTTGGGTTATAGATTTACACCAGAATGACAATTCTGTGATCCAAACTCACTTCTCTCCCATCCAACTTGATTTTCCTCGAATGAAAGAGAAAGATAGTGACACTTGAGATAGCTCAGTTTGTCTAAACTAGACAGTGCTGCTATATAGAGACTATCCCACTGGATTTTATTAGATTCGTCTTGATTCGACTATATCAATTTTATATGCCCATTTCAATGGAACGCATTTCTACAAAATGCCCTCCGCCGGACAATAAAGAACACATCGGGAATAGATACAGTAGAACTGTGAGTGGGTAGCCATTCGTCATAATCACGATGACAGCTTCCTCAATAAAGTTAATACCTTACCAACCAAACTACTTACCTTAGATAGAAAGCTACTTTAGTCATGTCAGCAAAGTGCAATAAGTAGTTAGTATTGTCACTGTCTGAGCCTCCTGGTTTTAACGACCATAAAAACTGACTGCATATCCTACTTGTGTGTATCAGTTCTGCGATAATGCTGAATGCCTTAAAGTCAGCAGACGGGAGTATCAATAGGTTAAATATTGCATCGCATATTATGGTCCTATTTAGAGATAAAAAATTCATTTCGAACTCGATGAAAATATGCCAGTGTTACAGCATTACTATTTTACTAGCAGGATTTATGGAATAAAAACCCCATTGCAAATTCAGAATCGCCGAAGAAATAAAATGAAATGAGTCTTCCTCCAGGAGTAGACATAAAGGGAATATTAAGAACTTACGACGGGGCCCAGCCATACGTTAGGGTATCGCATATTTATGAACTGCTCAGTTTATCTTGGTCTCTTTCACTTCAGCCATGCATAGGCATCGTCTTCACTGAAATGAATGCTGACTCGACTTGTAATTACCTAGAGCTCAGTTTTCACCGTCGACTTGGCCTTTTCCTCAGTTTTCCTTTTCATTAGCCATTAACGCATTAAAATTTCAACGTATGTTGGGCCAAAAGTACATTTCAACGAAAAGTCATAAACAAACTTTCTACTAACAAGCAAAGCTAGGGAATTAAAACTTGATTCTGCATGAAAACTCTGCACAATGTGTTAATTGGATACTTGCAGATATTTGTAGCAACTTGAGTTTCCCAACAACACGGGCTGAGTATTGGAAACAATTTCCGGTGCGATAGAAATGGAATACATAAAATCTACTCTAGGGACAGATATACAGATAAATTTATGATACTTGCCAATACACTGAATTTAACAGAGCCATGCAATGCAATTCATTCCATTTGTACTTAGAATTTATCTAAGTTGAATGAAGTTATCTGCCATAAACGCTCCAATATCGCTAAATAGTTATGAATGTATTGATTATTATAGATAGAAGGTCACATTTATACATATAGGCCAGTGGGAAGAGGCCATTACCACATGACACTTTATGTGAGAGGAATTGCCACCGAAACATAATCGACTGTCTCATTAACGGTTCTTTGAAAGTGTTTACTTAAGAAAAGTTTATAGCATTCTTGAGCACTAGCAAAAGTTATTCTACCAAAGGAAAAAGACGGAACCGACTAAGTATGTCGGGGAGATACATTTCTTATTTCAGCATTTTCCTATAGTGTATTATTTTGTGTGAAGTAAGGAAGAGAGTCAGGCCGACGGAATACCAACAGTCGTAGGAGTATAAAAGAAAACGTGGACGTCTCGAGGGAAATGCGTCTCATTCACACCGGATCTTGAACTAGTAAATATATTGTGGTACCTAGACTATTACTACGAACCACAGCAAATAGGGAGTAGATGCTGGAGTCTCCAGTAGTGCTCATATTATTGTCGGCACAAAGTCTTAAAAGTAAAAGATCTTTCCAGCCTGTCGCGTAAGTCTGGTTAATTGAAATGGTTATCTAAATCAACTGAAGTGAAGAGCCAAAGAAAAGAGAAGAAGATAGTGTTTCCAGAGTAAAAGATTGGACATCTAGAGAAATCAAATGATAAGATGAAATGTGGGATGCAGAATGTGGCACGACGCAAGAAAATCTGATAAAGGAAAATAAGATTTTCTTGTTTTCACTCCCCTTGTGACTCTATGCTCTTCTGTGCTCCACGATTGTTCGGAGTGTCCTTTCCTTTGTTACCAAAGGTCGTCATTTACATAAGATGTGTGTACACTAAATGTGTCTTTCTTTCTTATTACATTTTCTTGAAAATATCTACCTAACTAAGAAAGCTAAGTTGGTGCTATGGTGTGCACTGGGTCTTTATATAAATACTTTTAGCATACAAACTGACTCAACTTGCGGCTCAGAACTGATATGATGTACTTAAAAGAGTTTTAGTTCATTTAAACTTACTTTCGTATAAATAGTAAGAATATTTTTGATATGTGATGCAAATGGAAGTTCAGACGGGTTTGGGATCCTATTTATGAATAAAGCCTGGAGCAGTCAACTTTGAGTGAAGTACTAGGGATGGGAAAACAAGTAAAAGATTTTCTTCATCTTCTTTCTATTTAGTTACTTCAGTTCTGGCATTATAATGTCCTATTCCAAGAAGGTTTTCACTTTAATTTCACGCGTTTAAGACAGTCCACAAACCAAGTTCTGTCATCTTAGTCTACTCAATAATACAGTCAGCTCTCTCCTATACTTTGCAGGATTGCGTTTTAAAATATTTTGCTTTTTTCCAAGACGCTTCATTTGCTCGGATCGTTCATTTGACCCTACTGCCATTGCTCGACTGCCATTGCACAGCCACCAGCCAGCTACTTCTAAGACTATGTTACTATTTGTACATCTAAGATATCTAAGAAGGTATTAAGACACGAAAATAAGGAAACCCAGGCACAAGACTACTATTAAAAACTTTTCCATTAAGCAACTTGGGAATAGCAAGATCCGAGTGAAGTTGAATGAGATTATCATGTAATAGTGCGGTGTATTAAGAGTGCGGTGTATTCACAGCAGCGGAGTGAAGCAGAGGGTGACTTGCGTTGACTTCGTTTCCTCTGTCTCGACTGCCTCCGTCTTCTTGGGACTAAAACTTTTAATTGTCCTCATTATAAAACAAACCAACAAACTCATTCCATCTCAACCAACCAACTTATAAATACATAGTTATACAATAATAGTTAGCTAGCTTACCTAATGATCACTACTATTACCATGTATAATGCATAACCTAAAACAAGGCCCAAACTTCATATTTCTGATCCTGCCTTCTAAATATTGGAGTTATTCTTCTGATAAACCAAAAATAGCTAAGTACCATTGACAATTAACTACACAATTATCATATTCAATTTGATAAATCAATCCCGCATTTCGGTAGATATTTATAATTCCTGTCCAATTCTCCCCTAATTGATCGAAGTATCTTATTAAGAACATTTTGGTCCGTGTGTCCATGTAGAGAATATCTCTTCAATGATAAAACTTTTTTTAAATATGTTCGCACAGAATGAAAGTATAGATATAAAGTACCAACTGATTAGATTTTGAACCAAATCGGATTGGGTGAGTGGTTTAAAACCAAAAGTCAACCTAAGTTGTGTTGATCGTATAAAGTTGTGAGATGGCTCATTCTACCCGAGCAACTGCAGCCATAAATCCATAAACAGGTTATTGGCTTATTGGTAGGTAAATGTCAAGGGTCAAAAGTCATCGACACTTTGTCCAAGATTTGAATTATCTTTTTAACGACAGAAATCTGTTCGTGTTCGATCTTGCGTATGCCTGTTTGCATTTTAATTATTCATATAATATTTCATTGTATTACTTAAAAAGTTGACTTCTCAAGATTTCAAGAAAGTGGGGCTTTTACTGTAGTTATATAGATATCATCCTGTGCACTAAACTTTGATCTGATGGCAGTCTTATCCTACGTATATGCTATTCAGAGCAGTTACTTGACAATTCGTCCTCTTTTGGATGATTTCGTTTAGATAAAGTCTTCCGTTGAAAGTGGGGAGAAATCCTTTAACTTGCACATTTTCCCTGTTTTCTCCCTCTCACAATCATAAACATTTAACATGTAAGGATTCTGATTGTTTACTTGCGCTTCTCTTTCGAATTATCTATATATTTTTCTAAAATTAAACCAGTCTTCAGAAGTTGAAACCTATTTATCTATGTAGTATCTATGTAGTATCTGTATCTATCTATCGGTACTACACCTAAAACGATTAAATTGAAAAAGTGATACAAACGTTCTTGTCGTGTTTATGTGAAATAATATTACTGTTTTCATTAGGACGAATAATAATAATTTTGTGAGCTAAAATGTAATCATAATCTAAGTAAAGAAGGAAGTATTAGAAAAATTGAACAAGGAACTGTCCTTGAATAAATATTAAGATGTACCTTATAGCCGAGGTTGGATGAATGAAAAGTAGGAGTTATCTAATGTTATTATAATAAACGTTTAGTATAAAGCCTAGTACACAGATCGT
>JABASH010005945.1:0-11279 GCA_019776445.1 Tomocerus maximus
TTTTATTTCCAAAACAGAATTTACCACATAGTACAGTAGTACTAGTACAGTAGTACGTTCAAGTTTACAAATAAACGTTTGGTATTTCAAAGATGCCTATCTACATGATATCAAGTGTATTATTATAGAAGAAGCTAACTGCAGAATGATGAACGGAAACAGAACAAATGCAATTTAAGACACTAAGAACCTGCACAATAGTAAGATATATTTAGAGTGTACCAGTTTACTTCACCCCATTTACATCGAAATAAGTAATCTAGAATCTAAACTAACTATTTCCGAGATTGAAGTAGAAGTTTCATGATTCATTGGTGACAGTTTAAATTAAATTAAGGTCATTTTGAACATCAAGATTAACATTACGATCGTTTCAACGAATGTGTACCAACTTAGTCGTACTTATGTGTATTGAAAATGGAAAATGGATATGTAGAGTGACAATAAAACAGTCAACTGCGTTATTTGATTTTTGCAAATGAAAGGAGCACTATTTGCCATGCGGTCATCTTCCATCAGCTTCCTAGTCGAATCTGTCGAGTCAATGTTTTCATTTGGTGTTCGATTACTTTTAGATTTCCCCCATGGCCACGAATCTCCATTTCTCATGGCTGCACTGACAGTCCGATAGGATTTCTGAGATGTATCCATAGACCTGCCTGTTGGAGGGCTGTTGTGTTCCTCCGTGATGTTGCTAAAAAGCCCCTGTGTTCTGTATATTTAAATATTCAATTGTGCAATCAAAACCACTAATGCTTAAAAACTTTTGCAAAATTGTCTGAGCAATACCTGTCTGTTTCGTTTACATTCCAGTAGCCCATTTCCATCTCCCGTGTCAGATGTGGAACTTGATTTTCTGCCATTTTCTTGCCATTTAAGGATCTGCTTAAAATCAAATAGGCGTCCTCGTGCATTCTAGCGAAGGGTATTTCTGTTCTGTTTGCACCCATCGGATTTGCAGTATCCAGGTATAAATTTGTCGAATTTACTTTCCAATTTGTGTAGTAAGCATTGCTGTCTTTAGTTTCTATCACTCTGGATTGGACAAATGCGAAATTCAGTAGTAAATATTGTAATGAAATAAAAAGAAGTATTGAACTGTTGAAAATGACACTCATGATTTTACTTTTTTCTGTTACAGATAATAAAGTGATGACTACGAAAGAAAAGCTGGTGAAAGAAATGAAGATGTCAACCAACTGTTACCTTATGGACTTGAGTCGTCTATTTATACTAAATTTTTCTCCGTTTTGGTGCAGGTGCTTCAGATTGCATTTTTGTGACAATAACTTGTTCTCATTTCAGTAAATATCCGTTCTACAAACACACATTTTGCTATGAACTACTGACACCATGCCATACCAATGTAACCTGTTCTTGGAGAAAGTTAATTTTAGATGATAAAACAACCTTTCCCTTGACCAGAGAGAAGCTAAGTAGTGAAAGTAGTACGGACGCACGTGAAAATTTCCCGATATAAAATTTCTAGTGCAATGAATGGCACTGTTGATTAGGAAAATTATGCATTTATTAGTGAACATCAAGTTGACAGTGCAGGGAGATATTCATGATCACTGTCATGCAATGTAGCCATCTCATTGATTGGTATTCGTTTGGGATGACACAAACCCAAAGGCAATCAGTTAATGGCAATCTATTCTGCAGTTTTTAGCCCCGAGAAGGTAATATTGTTTTGATCAAAATAACAGGTTTCCATATTAAATTACTTTCTTGACTCCACAAGAAATAGGCTGATTGAACCGAAATTTTGAACAATAATGAGAGCATCATTTGTCATAGCTAAATTATATTCTAGCCCCTGATTTTTCAATCTTGTCCCATATGAGTTTACAACATAATACCATTGGTAAGCAAAAGAATACCTAATGTAGACTTGGGTGATGGCAAAGGAGGACCCAATTTCTGTAAGTACTGCTGAAAGTGCCACAACCACAAAATTTGCCGTTGCTTCTCTTTCACTCGCAGCAATGGATTTCGTTGTCGTTCCGATTCATTAGCGTAATGGGAGCTTTGCATTCAAATTGGCTGGTGGTGGAAATGTGAGCATCAACCTGGAACCTATGGACTCTACTCCCGACTACTTCACTTTTATAATTTCAGCCACGCACCACTACACGCTTAGGCTCCTACTCTCCCAGAATAAAAAGACCATGTTCTCGTACCTACATACCATTCCACTACGGTATCAAGTCTTTATAATTACAACGTATCTCCCAGTTATTTGAATTGCTCCAGATTCCAAATGAGTACCAAATCTAACAACACAGATTTTCACACCAAACCGTGTGTCATTTACTCCTACAGCTTCTTTGGCTCATAGTAATTATACACTGAATTCTCTATCATCCTAAAATGTCAGGGTGCTGCCAAAATCAAAATATTTTTAAATATCTTTTCACACTACTAGGTACGAGATTTACTGCTCGAATTCACGTTTTCTTAAAGGAGACTTATAAAGTATGTTGAAATACTGAAAAAGTTTATAGAATAGATTACTAAATTTTTTCTAAAAATCTTACATTGCACGCTTCGCTTTAAAGATAGTAGTTGCTACAAGGTAAAGTACGTAGTACATAAAATATCAGTAGCAAAAAAATGGGCTATGATTTTGAAAATGGTGAGTTGATGTAGAAAGTTGTAAATGAGAAATGAGGTGGAATGGAGTTGGAGATTGTATTTGTTAGGTGCCCTAGTTCTTGATGCCTCCGACATGAAACAGTCGATGAAATATCTGTCAAATAAATGAATTTATGTAATGTAGAAATGCTAGTTTCATTTTCTTTGGAGCTGTAAATGGCTATCGTCTTCTTGGTGTCTATACGGTATAGTACGTGGAGTTGGGTTTAATTTAGACAGAGTAAGGTGTTATGTTACCCCAGCTTATCATTAGTAAGATTGGGGCATAACAGTAAGAGGGTAGAAAGTAGTTGGCGTGTTTAGCGGAGGCTGCTGAGTGAGAATGAGCACTAGAGAATAATGTAGGTAACTAAAAGTAAGGTGGGAGGGAGCTGACCAATGGGGAAGTAATGCAAGTGCGAGTCGTGCCAAGCAAACTCTATCTCTTAATATTACAAGTTTTTTCTGATGATGCTGAGTTAAGTTTTCCTATGAGAGAGCGGACACGAAGTATCGAAAAATAAAAGTCAAGTCTTGGAAGAAGTGAGTCTAGAACAGGCCACCCGCACTAACAAAGAACAAATCAAGTCGATCGATAGTTTGAATGCAGGAATCTCTTTCTTGACTACAGGAGAGTGAACTCAAGAGTCTTCTCCTCCACTACTCACTACCAGGAGGGATAAGTACGTTCAATTCCTTATAATGTCGACATACGTGTATGCACATCGAGTTATAGTGCAAGATATTATTAATAGGGAAAGTCGAGGGTTGAGAGGAAAGGCGAGTTAAAACTGAAGGCCGAGAGCTTAAGTAAGTAGGAATTTGTTCTGCTGGAGTTAAAGAGGTTTTTAGCATTTTGCTACTTAGAGAGAGAAGTAGGTTGCTGAAAATGGTCGACTGTATTGAATTGGTTTGACTTGGTTTGGTCGTGACGGGTTCTTCTTTCTTGTCTTTCACTTTAATGTGACTACATTCAACTCGCATTCACTCTCGTAAGTTGAAAAGCGGATTTGGTAATTTATTGAATCACAGGCCCATCTTATTAGAGCATTCAGTGCATCGCAGGTGCAGGAAACGTATATTGCTAGTATGCATATCTCTATAACCAACTCTTTAACTAAAGACAACTTTACTTCAATTTCCCTTCCCACTTACTGTGTCTTCCCTCCTCTTGCCAGTAGCTACTTTACCCTCACAAAGACATAATCCACATGTGACGTGACGCAAATGGCTGACAAGACTTCGTGTAGTGGCAAGGATTATCTATTCGGTTTCATGTTCCATATAATGCCTACCTACACTACACTCCGCCACTAGCCAACTGAACTGCCTGTCAAAACATTCAACTCGGCTCACTTATCTCAATACACGCGCTACTCCTCTGCATATAATAATAAGACTACCTACACTCCAAATACTTATCTTACTTCTATTACTCTTTCAAATTCTAACTTACCGTTTACAAATAAATCTAACATTCCCACTTTATCAATATAAGTATAACTACACCGAGTGTCAGAGGTAAGTAACTATAAACCCAGCACTTGTTTCCGTTACAGATGCGAATCACACTTCTCTTACACATTTTACTACTTCGACACACAAGGCAATTCAAGGCATACCATAACCACATTCATCATTACTGCCACTTTAATCGAACTCCAACTATCTCCCATCTACAGATAGTACATGGCTACATCATTTTAGGGACTATTCATCTTTAGGGCGTCACATTCGTGGTCTGTACTGTCGTGTAACTCGAATTAAGGCTTACTCCACCACTTCAAACCAAATGTCATTTAAATTCTGGCCTTCCCGTCAATATTTAACCAAAACTTGCCTTAATTCTGCACATTTCCAAATCTGTACATAACAGATACGCATAGAAATTCGAGTCCTTTTTGTGGCAAAACTACTCGACCATTCATAAAGGGTATAAATGTACGAAACTAAAAGCAAGTAAAGTTTAATTTATAATTTTGAAGGATAATGATATTAAAGTATATGAAGGCGTTGTCTAAATAATAGTAAGTATAACGTAAAACATAAGATTAAACAACCACAGGTTAAAAAAGGCAGTGACATGGTATAACACAAAAATGAACTATAGAAGAGTTGCGCTATATTAATTTCCCGTCATTTGCATTAGATCCTTCAGAGTAATATTAGCCAATCAAGATTTTCAGCATGATATGAGATGTGGAATAATTATTGAAATGAGTTGTAAAGAACACCAAATTTTCAGAGTAGTTGGGCAAGTTTGAGTAATCTGACATGCTCAGTATGCTCCGTCATTTTCATCATACTTTATGTGTACTTATAATTTACTAATTCTCCTTTGAAGTTGCAGTAGGTACGAGAGGGAAATACAATGGATAAATTGCCGTTGACAATCGAAGAGTTGCGAAAGACATATGCAAAGGCAGTTTCCATTAGAGAAAAGAAGTACATACAAGAGAAAGGAAGCTCTACTGGTGACTTGAGCTATTTTGTTGACTTAGTTGGCAAGGAATTGAGAGTGCAAACATTTGTCCTTGTAAGTTGTAACCGGAATCAGCGTTTCTTTGTAAATCACTGGGCTGCTTTCTCCGGCCTGGCCCCCTCTCGACTCAAATAAAGTGCACTGAACTACTTACTCCGGTATTACCAACTGCATACCAAACAAAATCAACCCAAATTATTCTAATCTTACACAAGCAATCTCAACAAATCGAACTTTAGCCATGTTCCTGACGTCATAATATGATCATTCCTAAAAAAGGTTAGTATGCAATGCACAGGATTTTTCTAAACAAGATGTGATATTAATTACCAAAACTATGCTTTACCATAATTCTTTGCAAAAACCTTTCCCATTCAGCTACTTTTTTCAATAAATTAAATGTTATATTTTGAAATAGTTTTGAATGCAAGCATGTTAATTCTATTATGGACAGGTATGCATAACCAAGGATTGAAACATCGATACTTCAAATGACACAAATTGGGGTATATCAATGTTGGAGCTGTCAATGATTCTTACTATGGATTTTTAATATGCTTATCTTCGTGGTGATGGTAATTGAAAATCATTTGTCACGAAAATGATCCCTTTTTTCAAAATTATTTTATATCCAACTGATTGTGAGCGTGTCTCCCGAGTATCATTATACGTAATTTACCCATGTAGGCATTGTTATGGAAAGTCTTTCGTTTGTGTTGACTAGTCTGACATGCAAAATGGTAATAATGAATGTAAATTGCAAGCACTCTAGTAAGTATATTCAATTGTTTACTGAATAATGATTTAATATTTTGATAACAAATTGGAAGTTTAATTGTGGCAGTTTTGAGTTTCAAGTTCCCTGCTAACTGTACTTTAAGTATCCTGGCTTGATCTGATAGTGTATTATAAGTAGTAGTACAAGACGTAATTATTACAGGCTACACAATATTATTTTATTTAAATAAATGTATGTAGGTAAGTACCTTATTGTACATCGGTTTTATATAGTTACCTAATAGTAAGCATGATTTACATAACGTTACATTGCTATAGTATAACAGTCACTGTAAACGACCATAATATCCTGTATCTTTAGACTAATTCACTCCAGAACGTAATTTGTTATACTTTACGCTTAGCATTAACTCGTTAAATTAGGAGATGGATATCATATGAAATGTATTTATTATAGTTACCAGAATTACTCTTGGTAAGGCTGCCTACAACTTTATTTTTGGTACTTAATTTGCATAATGTTAGCTATGTTAATTGATGTAATTAGTACTAAGACTAGCGTTAACAAAGTCTGTACACAAAAGTTTTGTATAATATTTGGTGTACAAGGTTGTACATGTACATATGTATTTTAATACAATAACTGTAGATATGGACCTTTAAAAGGCTTACCAGTATTGTTTACTCAACAGAGTCACAAAAGATATTTACACTCGATAATAAAACCGCTTTTGGATTTGTCACACATAAATTGCACACGGTTTAGCACATAGTTTGTTGTACCAACATTAACAACCGTACCTGTACGTCCAATATAGTAACATCTTCATAACATGATTCTAAAAGCACCAAATTACTGTTTAATTACAAAATGAGTCATAGCGTAGTTGCATGGTTGATATTTCCACAAAAATCATGCAATTATTGCCAAAAGTACACAGGCTTAGTAATGGCAGTCAAATTACATTTATGTATCTAGCTGTAACTGTAAGTATCCCAAACCTCCATCGAACATTGTAAATAATGTACTCTATAGATAGCTACATAAGTAACTTACATATAGTACTTCTAAAATTACGATTGTACTATTATGAACCATAAATGTATCTATTTATTATCATAAATTCTGTTAGCATATGATTCTAATGATTATAAATAATTGCATACAAGTTGAAAAGATTGTATGCATTTTACGTATACTCAGATCAGTGTAGTAATAAAAGATCTAAAAGCTAACTCTACACTATAATATATGTTCATCCCACCCCAATCTTCCCAGTATGTTGAATTGAAATGTTGTCGAAGAATCCGTTTATGCTTTGTTCACCGTTTCATATTGTGTTTACGTACTATTTATGTACAATATGCTAGTCCTCGTCTAGCACCAAACCCTAGTTATTCCTTTCCTCTGCATTCCTCAACGAATTAAAAAGTTGAAAGGGAACTTGTAGTGCAATTAACTTTTGTAAAACATGAAAAATATCACCGAGTGTTCCTATAATGTGTTTGAATTTCTGCATAGTGATTTCCGATCAGTTTACACAATACGTGTATCCTATGTAGCAAGGGACTTTGAATTGCGAATTTCAATTTTCTTTAGAAATGGCTATAGTTACTTACAGCTGGAGGAAAAATGGAGAATCTGCAAAGTTAGCATTACATAAGGTACGAGCCATGAACGACGAGATTTATTGGTATAAGTATAGACTTGTAGACGTATTTTGTATAGGTAATATCTTTTGGTAGAGTAATGGGATTTCTGTAATGGAATATCCTCATATGCACCACTGAGCTCCATCGTTATTCATTTTTCTACTATCACATGTATATATGCTAACCTTTGCCATTTCGTCCTTGTTTACCCAAGTCGCCTAATATTTGAGATTTGGTAAATCCTAGTACTTAGCAAGAGCCACAGAGTAGAGAAGTCTGTCCAATAGTTTTAATAAAGTTGTATTCATGAGCTCCAATTTTTCAATTTGCAGTTAATTAAACAATGTGCACATTTGAGGGGAATGGGTTTTGTTTGAAAGGATCTTAGCATTTAGTTAAGTTAACAGAGTAGAATGGATTTCAGTTTCTCGGCTCACTATTTCGGTTTAGGCTGTCTTAATGGGTCACGAGTGGAATCCTCAGAGCTCATGATATAGAAGTGATAGCTACCTATGAAAAAGTTGGAAAGAAAGAAAGTTTGAGTATAAATTATAAATAGCTGGTGCACATTAGTCGGCTAATAAAGTTTATTAGAAAGAACCGGTTCTTAGTTAGTTGCTGAATGACAGTGAACTCTCGTGTGGATTGAACTTTGTTTCTGTAATACTACAATGTAGGAAACCTCAAAGAAACTAAAGAGCAGTTAATGTAAGTCTAAATTGGCCGCAAGTGTAGTGAGTGCAGTCCTACTCTTTTAACTGGAGGAAATCAGTCCGTCAGCAGATTCTCAGCGAATTCCCCTGCCTTCCATATACATTCATTGCAAAAGCACCTGAAGTTAACAGAGTTATGAGTCCGAAGCCTAATAACAAGAAATGAGGATGCTACATCCAAGATAACTATTAAATATTCTAGATGCGACTAAACAAAATCCAATGCAAGAATAAAACTTCGTAAACCAAGAGCTCTTCAAGACACTGACTCAAAGCTGCAATTTATTTAATAAAGCAGGCCAACTTGAACTCAACTAACTATAAGCTAAATGCACCTAGTCCCACACAGCTCACCTAAAGCCACCCCACTGACTATAACTCAACCAAGTTTTAAATGTGTATACTACTATTTGCTAAGTAACTATGAAAAGTTGGGAAGGTTGGCCGGAAAACTAAACCGTAGTAGTTCTAGTGAAATGCCTCATATACGTACACTCTCCGACAAATTGGCCACTTTCCCAAGAGATTCTCCTAATGGGCTGTCGGAGAGTTCGTATTAGCGGCCTGGAGGAAAGTGCACACAGTGCACAGCTAGTTACACATACACACGTGTTATACTACTGGATGAGTAGATATGCGGATAATATGCATAATAACATCTACTACTGCCTCCATTACTATTAAGATCAGTGAGGTGTATACTTTATAGTGTCAAAAGTCTGCTCTGCTACGTGTGTGTGGGGAATTGGTGAAAGCAGAAGCTTACTTATTATCTAAATCTGAAGCTTCCTCTAATGGTAATACTAATAGCTCTAATAGTATGTAATAATAATAATAATCTTCTCTCTCCGTTATGTACTTTCGTTCATGAATGGGCTTTTGTACTGGCTGATTGTGAGGGGAGTCGATTCCAGCATTAGTCCTCACCAACGATACAATAGAGTAGTATTATGTGCATTGTTATCCCATGTTACAGATATGAGCCTATCACATTACATTACACAGAACTAACGTCGTAAAGAACAGGCTCATAACCCATTTGTGTCTACAAAAGAGCAATTTGGCCAGGTAGCAGGTGCAACTGATCACTGGCGTATAGAAAACATAAGCTCCTCTTATACTCCAGACTGTCCTTATCCCAGAGATGTACTACTTTCATTCTGTTGCATAAAAAGATAGAGTTCCACTACAGCGTACGTGCATAAAATTAAACGTTATGCCTATGTTCTCTTGAACAGGGACGAGTAGAGCGTGCATTATTATTCTAGCACAATGATAATTGGGCAGACTCTGTGCACTAAAGAATTAAACCATTTCCTAACGCGTAGTTTTCCCTAAATGTGTTAAATAATAACAATAGGGTAGTTACAGGCGTTAATAATAGTCTTCCAAAGACGTTTCTCATCATTAGTGTTCAGCTCTTATTACGTACGGCAATTCCCATGTAGAAAAATACGATGGTCTACTCTAGGGATCTCCTTCACAGAATATTATAAATATTTCAAGAAAATCAATACGCAAGATTTAAACTGGAAAGGAAGAATATAGAACACTCCTCCGACATTCATTGTCTGCTAATTGTGCGTCTCCTGTAATTATAGGGGCAGTAGTAGGTACATAGAACATTGATAATTATACGGCGAACTGAAAACTCTGGCTTAGACTTGGCCTAGATCGGATATTTCTTTGACTTGACGATAATGATTCGCTCACTATCACAATAAAGTGTCTGCAAGTAGGTAAGTAGTATGTATTATTGTTCTCGGTTTGAGCGTGTTCCAGCAAGTAGATACCTAAGTGTAGTAACACTGACAGCATAAATTAGACTTACAACAACATGCTTCTAAAGATGCATCTTATGATTAAGTTTAGTTAGTGATATTGTAGCTTCTAGCTAAACGTATCGTGCATCAGACGCTGGTGACTCTATCAACTTCAACATACTGTTCCGAATGGGGCTGTGATTGTCAGCAAACGATCTCCCTATGACTACTGCTGCCCGTCCCGAAAAACATCTCCTCCGTAGGTGTTCTCGAGTTCATAAGCAACTTCTCCCGGGCCTCCCGCCTCTTCTTACAAATCACACAGGCAAAACAACAACTCAGCACCAAAATCACTCCCACAGAAGCTCCAGCTATAATCAAATAAGTCTTGGGAATGGGGAAGTACTCGCAGTCCGCCTCATCGTGCCCAGACGGACAATGCGGGATCCCATCACAAAATAACGTAGGACTAATGCAAGCATCCAGCTCGGGACATTTGAATTTGAAACAGGCATCCTCCTCTAACTCGTCTGACATGGAGGAGGAAGACACGACTGAAGAGGAAGACGAGCCAGACTGAGAGTCGGGTGAGGATGAGTCGTCGGTGGACTTCCCGTCTGCGTCCACGCCACCTGTCCCACTCGACCCAGGACCTCCGCCCATTGTTATCCCGAGATTATAGTGCAGAGGCAGAGGCTGATCTTTCCTTGAAATCTGGAGCCACTTTACTTCGTACTCCCCGGCACTGCCCGTGCCCCGGGAGACCAGCTCAAGCAGCAGTTGATTTGTTACTGGAAGATTCAGCATGCTCAAGTCGGGATTCTCCACGAAATTCGGAAACTGTTCGTTGTGCCAGCCTTCACTGAAGATTTCGACACGGGAAGTGGCCGCGGACGTGTCTTCCGGACAGATGATTTGAAGCAATTTACTTTTGTGGCCTCCGCTGTACACCAGAATTCGGTTCCTTGTCGATGTACACTGACCTCCAGCTGACGTCACTGACTGCGCCTGTTGGCCCTTCGATTTCCATGATTTACTATCGAATTTTTTAATAGTGCGACCAGGGATTGTGAGAAAGACATAGTGAGATGGACTCGTCGGGTCGATTTGCCACGGAAAATGCTCACAACTGGAGTAAGGAGATTTTTCTGGGATTTTCATTGTGAACTGCCCACTTGGGGCCCGGAGTCTTTGTGGTCGACCACAATCCGGTTGCTTGACAAATTCGTATCTGAAACACAGAGGAAACGTATTAGAGTAAATGTCAACCTTACAGCTACAGAGGGATTGGGA